>VNJZ01009810.1:0-26037 GCA_008042795.1 Drosophila asahinai | reverse complement strand
TTATTTTTGTTTTGTTTGTTTCTGAGGCCGGGTTTAAATTCGTTTGAAGTTTGAGTTTCCTTTAGCGCCAAAGCCGCCGTAAGCACCTTCCCTTCATCTGTGTACTTACTTCTTTGCTGCTGGGCCATGGCAGCCGAGTCGGGGCAAAAGCGTTTGCCATGCTTCCGAATAATCCGTATGCAGGCTGGCTCCATGTTCATCTTGATCAGCTCGCTCATGATCTGAAAGGGTAACCTATGGGGTAAAAGTTCCTTAAGGACTTCAAGATCTTTGGGCTTACATCGGCCCTGGTTATCTCCATGGTGAGTCCCAATATAATAATTATATTGAGTGGCTCCTGGGCATTTCCGTTTTTGTTCCTGCGCATCTGGCCCTCGTCCATGTCCTCCTCGGAGGAGCCCCTTCTATGTCGATCCTGATTTCGCTCTTGATTTCTATCGTGATTCCAATCCTGATCCCGATCGTGCTCCCAGTCCCGTTCTCGTTCCCGATTGTTGCCAGACAGGCTGTTGTTGCTCCCAGCCCCGTTGTTGTTGTTAGGGCGATTATCCCGGGGGCGACTAGGTGAGAAAGGGGATCCTTTTAATACGATTTCCTATAGAATTTCCCAACTGCTTACCTCAACCGCTCGTGGCTCCTGCCCCTGTCATCGTGTTCGTTCGCAAAGTTCCTATTCCAGGGCCTCTTTGGCTCCCTCTCCTGGAACCGATCCGACCTCTCCATGGAGTTCCTTTCACGGTTCTCAAAGTCCCTCCACCGCTGATCATTGTCAAAGTTATCCTGATGATCTCGACCCCTGTCGTTGTCCCTGTTGTTCCGGTTGTTGCGATTCTGTTCAAAGTTATCCTCCCTCCGAAATGGACGATTATTGAAGTTGCCCCGAGGATTGTAGTTGCGCTGGTCATCCCTGTAGTCATCATTGATCAGATTGTGGTACAGGTCAGGGTCACCGCCGCCTCCGCCGCCTCCACCACGTCCACCGCGCTCCTCGTGCCTGAAGGCGGGCGAACGGTCCCTACTCCTTGAACGAGAATTCCGGTGTCTGAAGCCGCCGCCGCCACCGCCTCCTCCACCAAAGCCACGATTGCGCTCGCTGAGGAATAATAGTGGAAATAAGCACGCATATTTATAGAGTACAGATCTCGTATTATTTTTACCGTGAGCGCGACCGGGATCTACTGAAACGGGAGCGGGATCTGTTGTAGTAGGCGGTGCTATTGTTGCCCCTTCCCCCACCACCTCCACTGCCACCTCCCCCGCCACCATCGTTGCCACTGCCCCCCGAGAAGCTGCGGCGATTACGCGAATCCATTACCGACTTTTGGTTGTTTATCCGTATGCGCGGCACTCATATGAGCCAAGTCGGCTCCTATCTAAGGCTCTCGGCGGCCTACAATAACCGAATAATGATTATTTAGCCCCCGGTTTCTTTATGTCGGACCGTATCTTTTTTTTCTCAAGAATACTGGTCCTTCATGCCATTCACCGCGAATGATATGATATCGATAAGCGCCGTAAAACTAGGGATGGAACTTATTGCACGTTTTAAAACTGAATCCTATCCCATATTTTTAAAGAATTCAAGATTTGAGAAATATTTTTGAAGTTACAGACAGAATTATAAAGTCGCCCCGTGGGGTGGAGAGCAGTTTGTGAAACTTTAAACTCGTTTTTCTCTAAACTATGTGTTTTCACACAAGCTCATCAACTACTTTTTTCTGTCATAGATCGAAGCTTTTAAAAAAAAAAATTATTTTTTTTATTTTAGTCAATAATTATTCTTTATTCATTCTTTATTCAAGAGTTAACAAAAATTTACTGTTAACATTAAAAATATAATAATAATAATAATAATAATCTTAATCTTACCCCCAACCGGGTAGAAGAACTTTTTAACGATATGCTCCGTCTCATATCGGATGGGTTGGGGTGAAGATTTAGACAATAAGGACGATTTTTTCCCACAAAAATTAACTTTTATTTTTCAAAAGCTGCCATTTTGTCAAAAAGTGATATACAGAACTAACACTAACAGAATCTATTTGACTTTTTGATTTCTGATGATTCTATCAATTGGTATCGTGTACACCGCGGGACACTTTTTTTAAGGACCTTTGGGGGATTTACAGCAAGGCAAAAAAAAAAAAACATTTTTACAAATAAAATATTTTTTTGGCAGCTTTAAAAGAAGTGAAAAATTATAAAAAACATTATCTCCAATAAATAAAAATTTATCTTACAAAAAAAATCTCAAAAACTGAATTTTTCCAACCGCCTGACTTTATATAACCCCTTAATGATTCATATTATATCATATTGTTTCAAATTTTATTAAATCACTTAAAAATATTCATTATTCTTAATTTAAAAAGAAAAAATAATTTTTTCCGGAATATGTGCAGAAATGGATGCTTCGGCCAAAGTGAATAATTTCGGTACAGTTTCCTTTTTTTATGTCTATTCCAAGTGCTGATTTTTTGTATTAAGAAATGAATAACAATCATTATTTGTGGAGCCTAATTCTGAATTTTGGTCTGAACTTGCATTTGGGTTATTAAAAAACAATATATACATAAATTTATACTTTTGAAGGTATTTTAAATCAATCATATTTTATTATAAAATAATAAAATTATTATGAAAAAAATAATATGCGTTAAAAAATAAACTAAAAGCTTAAAAAACCCAAAAAATAAATCGCCCATCTCTAGTAACCAGTGACTAGTGCTGGTAACACTTAAGATCCAGCAGTTTCGCAACACTGTCGCACAGCGTGTCTTGGGGAAAAACCAACTTATATTGTGTTGTATCGATCTAAACTTAGACTTCCCCTAAATTGGCCCCAAACAGAGGCAGCTTATCGGCCAGCGATTGGATCACGCGAGCATTTTTATTGACAGAAGCAACGATGAAGAAAGTTTTATTAACAAAGACGCAGCACATCCAGGCAGTCGCCAGCGGAGATCTCTTGTCCAAGCAGCCAGCGCCTGTCCGGGTAATTGCTATGCCCACGGCCCAACTGAGCACCGCCACCTACATGCAGCGCAAGTCCTTCCAGTCCATATACGAGGATATCTTCAAATTACTCATGCGGATTCCCGATAAAGCCCTCCACCAACGAGTGATCGACGCGATTAATGGACGTAATAATAGCGCTGATAAGGCCACTATCTCACATCAAGGCAAACAGTGCTCTTGTGGAGCCCAAAAAGTGGATGCCTCCACGCAAACAGACGAGGAAACAGAGACCAGGACTCTATCAAGTGACCCAATCAAGAAAATGACCATTAAATACGAGGAAAAACCTGCGATAAAGCATGAATCAGATCCGCCCAAGGCGTCTGGAAGCTCCAATGATCCCAGCCCGACTTCCAGTCCCATGGCGTTACCCGTTCCGCCCGAAAAAGTTCCCAAGAAGCGGGGAAGAAAGCGAAATACCTGCGTGCCACAGGTGGTCAAGAGATCTGCGGCTGAAATGGCCCTGCAGGAGCGCGACGAAAAGCAGCTGACACCCGTGGTCAGCAAGCGGAAAAAACAGGAGGTATCTGTAAGTAGAATCTATATATTTGTTTCATTAATAAAAGAAATATATATCTATAGATTCACAAATGAAAAATAAATATTATTATTTTAAAGCTGAAACATAAATGGCAAATCACTTTCTTGAAAAATCAAAAACAATTTCTTAGAGTTGTGAAATTTTAATTTCATAAAAAGAAATAAATTACAAAGTGTGCTATGTTTTTTTTAACAATGTATTTTAGAACTCTGCAAAAGTTCAAGGAGGAAATCGTGTCCCAAAAATTACACAAGAGCGTCGAGACTCGGACTATTCGGATATATCCTTCGACGAGCAAGATGTTAGCCGGGTGGAAGACTATATAAATGAAGGCACTAATAGAGACAAGATTGTCCAAATAATGGCCGATGTGTTTAAGAAGGCGAAGATTATGTCGGTGGAGGGATTGCTGTGAGTAATTGTAGCTCATTCTAACTTTCTCTCTGAGGTCATTTTATAATCCAAATGATGTCTCACCCTTTCAGACCCATCCACGATGAGATACTACGCAATGACAACTATGGAGTGAGGCGTCAGATTTTTGCCTGTGCCCATGCCAAATTGGACATCAACGAACTTCTTACCGCCGACGGCGAGGATTGCCTTCAGCTGGCATTGACGAACGAAACGGACCCGGAGATCACAGCGCTCATTCTGAGAGCCGGCTGCCTCACCGACCACATCTACGCGGACTCCAACACGGCTCTCCACTTGGCGTTGATTAACAACATAAGCATCGAGTCCTTTAGAATACTGATGCGCAGCATCGACCTGAATCTTTTGCTGGAGACCAACGATGACGGGTACACGGTCTTGCATCTGGCAGTGCGTCAGAATCAGTTCCTCATTGCCGAGGCGATATTCGATGCAATAGACGAGCGGGACTTGGGCGCGCCGGTCTACCAGAGGGCCAGTGAGGGGCCGAGCTCCAATGAAAGGGACGAGAAGGCCTTTGCCAAGTACTATGACCGGGCCTGCGACAGATTGGAGTCGAACAAGCACAAGTTGAAGAACCGCCGGCTCAAGACGAACGTGATTAACTCCAGCGAAGCCAGGGCGGGGAATACGCCCCTTTTCTATGCCGTCGAAGGGGAGCTAGGTAAGGGGCTCAAAGCCCATTATAAATACGGTAATTAACACGCCTGGTAATTGCAAATGATGACCCAAACTTGAACTTTTTGGACTGGAGCACTCGAAAAAGAAGGCACGAAAGATTTAATTCCCCTTGTTTGCATTAATCAGGCGTACGTGTACACATATTTATTTTGGTTTTATCTTATCTTCACTACAGAACACCTTTGCTATTTCCTGCTGGCCCACCTGGCCGATCCGGACGAGGAGAACCTGAGCGGGCATTCCCCGAAATCGTTCCACTACGAATACGCTCGCATTTTGCGTATCAACCTGAAGGTGTCCCGGGTCATGGACAAAGTGACTGCCATATTGAATTCTTGACATTGATTGTTCAAAGTCTATTTGTAAATACATATTATGCAGTTAAAGTTAACCCCAGCTTAGCTCAAAATTGGTTTCCTTGAGCTTGGCCAAGTCCATGAGTTTTAATGAAGGAGGCAGTGATCCCGCCTGATGATGTGTTTTCCAGGGCCATTTCCTGGCTTTTTTCTTCTTTTTGCGCAGGGCGGACTTCTTTTGGTTGGTAACTGAAATGATAAAAGCGATGAATATCAAAAATATTCGTTGTAATCAAGAGTTAACTCCCACCTATTTTTTCCAACTCTGTTAACTCCTTTTCACTATAATGACTGTAGTTGCAATGCAAATCGAACTTGCAGTATCCACCAAAATATCGTTTACAAGGCTTTTTCAGGCGCTCTTCTCCTAGGATCTTTTTGGGATCTAAATATTTTAAAATTGTTAAATTACAATATTTACAATGTTGAGGAGGCAAAGTGATTTTACCCTCGAATCGTCGCATATAATTCGCCCTCGCAATCGTGTGGGCGAGACCATTATTGTGAAGTTTACGAACGTTCAAGTCGTTTTTCATAAAACAGCAACAATAATCGCAGTAATAACTTTTTCCACCCATTTTATAAAAAAGTAAACAATACAAACTCTTACCGTAGAGATGACAAAACAGGACATTTATTGAGCGATAGGTTTGTTTTCGATAATATCGATAGGCAAAAAGAATTGAGCAATTTATTGGAATTATCTATCTTAATTAAATGTAATCAAGGAATTTATTATTATCAATATATAATTAATTGCAAAATTGGCTTCATTTCTTAGCTACAGGAAATACATTTCTCGGTAATCATCGAAGTAATGAATATATAAAACAAAACGTTAACATATGCTTCAAATATTTTACTGGTTAAGATTCCTAAAATCTTTCAGAATTATAATTTTTTTTTATATTTAATTGTACCAAGTGTAGGTGCGCCTTTTATATTGAGTTCGTGCCTGCCGCGAAACTATCGGAACCCTCGGTTTATTGACCTTCAAACGGATCGCATCTGCCCACCCCTAACTGAGTGTGCAGATTTTTCGCAACACTGCCCTTCGCGGTGAATGGTTAATCAGCTCGGTTGGCGTTTTTTTGTGACATTTCGGTGGCTTTCAGCCGGCAACGAACGACAACGAAGTGACAGACACCAGAATCCAGAATCGGGAACAGAGAGGAGTTCAACGCCCCAAAAACGAAGTCATGGAGCCGTCGCTGGACAACTACAAGCTGAGCTGCGAGCTGCTGGGCCACAGCATGGACGTGCGAGCGGTGGCCGTGGCAGACGGCGCTCCGGGCGGCGGGGGTCAGATCATTGTGTCTGGCTCGCGGGACAAGAGTGCGAAGCTCTGGCGGCCGAGCGGGTGAGTGTGGGGGGGGTAAGACCTAAACCTCCCTTAGCCGCTTCTAAGAGCGCTTCTTATCGCCCCAAAAGAAACGAGTACTTGGAGAGCCTGACGCTGCAGGACCACAAGAACTTCATCTCGTACATCTACTTCCTGGAGTCGGAGCAGTGGATCTGCACGGCCAGCAACGACGCCACCATTTGCATTTACAAGCAGGAGAACGGTTTTGTGCCTTTGCTCACCCTCAAGGGCCACGGTTCCACGGTCTGTGCCCTGTCCGGGGCCCTGCAGCCCCGCAGCCTGATCAGCGGCAGTTGGGACAAGACGGCCCGGGTGTGGAGCATCAGCGAGACGGGTGAGGTGGCCTTCATTGCGCTGGAGGGCCACGAGGCGGCCGTTTGGGCCGTGGCCACCCTGCCGGAGCAGCGGAAATACGTGACCGGAGGGGCCGACAAGAACATCTTCTACTGGAACGAACAGGGCGAGAAGCTGCGGGTGCTCAAGGGACACACGGATTGTGTGCGCGGCCTCATCGGCCTGGAGGCCAACACTCTGCTCTCCTGCGGCAACGACGCCATCCTCCGCTTCTGGAACGAGGACGGCGAGTGCGTGCGCCAGATGAGCGGGCACAGCAACTACATCTACGCCATGGCCAGGAATCAGGCGGTGGGCGATCAGGTGGTGGTGTCCTGCGGCGAGGACAGCACGCTGCGCATGTGGAACGTCATCACCGGCACCGAGCTGGGTGCCCCCATCCTGCATCCAGCGATTTCCGTGTGGTCGGTGGCATGCCTGAAGAACGGCGACATTGTGACCGGCTGCAGCGATGGCGTGGTGAGGGTCTTCACCCAGGAGCCGGCTCGCCAGGCCAGCGAGGGAATCCTCAGGGCTTTCGACTTGGCAGTGGCCACGCGGAAGTCCCAGATGAACGAGGAGATCGGGGGCGTCAAGAAAACGGAGTAAGCTCGGGGAGGAATCGATGCTCTTCGAGAGATTGGGAGACCTAACGCCATTCTTCCTTCTGCAGCCTTCCAGGTCCGGAGGCCCTGCTCTCGAATGGCACCCGTGAGGGGCAAACGAAGATGGTGCGACACCCGGACGGTTCCGTCAAGTGCTACAGCTGGGACATGGGCAACTGGAATCTGGTTGGCGATGTCACGGGCGCCTCCGGCGGCACCCAGGCCAGCTCCGGCAAGAAGCTGCACGAGGGCAAGGAGTACGACTTTGTGTTCAACGTTGACATCTCCGACACGGATCCACCGATCAAGCTGCCCTACAACCGCGGCGAGGATCCCTGGCAGGCGGCCCAGGCCTTTATCCATCGCCACGAACTCCCCCAAGCCTACCTCGACCAGGTGGCCAACTTTATTGTGAAAAACTCAGAGGGTTCGGCGCCCGTTGTGGTGGATCAGGCGCCCAGTGGGTATCAGGATCCGTTTACGGGCGGCTCTCGCTATGTTCCCGGTTCGAGCAACACCAACCTGCAGAGCGGCGGCAACGTGGATCCGTTCACGGGCTCCTCGAGCTACTCCACGGGCAACAGCCAGGCCCCGTCGCGCGTGGATGTGAACTTTGTGCGGGCCGGGGACAAGCACTTTCCCGTGAGCAGCTACCGCACCTTCGACACCTGTGATGCCAACAAGGTTCTGGAGAAAATGAAGTGAGAATTTGTGCTTTTATTCTTCATATATTTTATGTAACTTAATTCCTAATTCTTCCTAATTCCCTCTCTTAATTCTTTCTCTTCAGAGAGTTCAACAACAAGCTAACCCCCGCCGATGGCAAAGTGGGCGACGAGGTGCTGCTGGCTGTCATCAAACTCAGCGAGCAATCACCAGAGCTGGACTTGACCTCGCTGGAGGCCCTGATCATTCTGCTCAAGTGGCCCGCGGCCATGCTCTTCCCCGTGCTGGACATCCTGCGCCTGGCCGTGCGCAACGAGGCCATCTTCAGTGTCCTGAACAACAGCCACAGCTTCCTGGGGATCGTGGTCCCGCAGCTGGCCGGTTCGGCAGCCAACCAGCTGATGGTGGTGCGCTGCCTGGCCAATAGCTTGAGCCACGCCACGGGACGACAGCAGATCGAGAGCCGCCTGCCGCAGATCATCGAGCTGATTGCGGGCATCAAGGCGGGCAGTGCCAACCTGCAGATTGCCGTGGCCACCTTCTATCTGAACGTGACCATATCGCAGACGATGGGCGTGGCCAAGTCGGAGGTGTGCCACGAGGTCACCTCCGGCGTGGTGGAGCTGCTCAAGTGGGCCAAGGACCTGGAGGCGTGCTACCGTTCCATGCAGGCCATCGGCAACCTGACCACCACGCCCTGCGGCCAGGAGACCATCGCCCAGGTGGTGTCCGTCGACTATGTGATGGACAAGCTGAGGGAGTTGTCCAAGACGCCGCAGGGCGAGAACTTTAGCAAGGTGAACTCGGCGGGCAACGCCCTCCTGGCGGCCTTCTAGGATCGGATCGGATCGGATTACGCGGCATTAAGTATCAGTCAAAATTATATAAATGGGAGAGCGCTTTTTTCTAAATACAAACTACAAACTATACTCTATTGCTTCGTTGTCCGCTTCAACTTGGAGGCTTAAAGAAATCGAGCTGAAGTGAGTTATCCTCCCTTCGCCAAGCTGATCAGTTCCAGTGCGCTTGCTTGACGTGCCTCGACAGATTCGAGCTCGTCACGAAATCCTTAGTGCATTCCGTGCACTGGAAGGGCCTGATCCCAAAGTGGGTCTGCATGTGGCACTCGAGGCTGGTCTGGTACTGGAAATCCTTGGGGCACTCTGTGCACTTGTAGGGCCGCTCCCCCGTGTGCGTTCGCAGGTGAGCCTGCAGGGAATAGTTTTGGGTGTACGAGCTGGGACAGAGCGAGCACTTGAAGGGCCGTTCGCCCGTGTGCATTCTCATGTGGCGCTTCAGGTCCTGGTTCGTTATGAAGGCCTTGGGGCAGACGGAGCAGTCGTACGGCCGCTCGCCCGTATGGATGCGGACATGCTCGGTGAGGCCGGAGTGTTTGGCAAAGGACTTGGGGCAGTAGGTACACTTGTAGGGTCGCTCGCCGGAGTGCGTGCGGAAGTGCACCTGCAGGCACTGCCTGTTGATGAAGGACTTGGGACAGAGGGAACAACTGTACGGCTTTTCGCCCGTGTGCGTCCGGATGTGAACCTTCAGATACGGTTCGCCCGTAAAGGACTTGGAGCAGTGCGGGCAGGCGAACGGCTTCTCGCCCGAGTGCGTTCGCATGTGCATCTTGAGGTTGTGCTTCACCTTGAAGGCCTTCGGGCATTGCTGGCACTGGAACGGTCTGTCCTCGAAGTGCGTGCGGATGTGGTTGCTGAGGTTGTCCTTTACGATGCAGGTCTTGGGGCAGTGCGGGCACTGGTACGGCCGCTCGCCCGTGTGCGTGCGCAGGTGCACCTTGAGGTGGTACAGCGCTGTGAAGGCCTTCTGGCAGTGCGAGCACGCGAAGGGCCGTTCTCCCGTGTGGGATCGCTGGTGCCTATTCAGGTGCGCCGCCGTGCCAAAGGTCTTGGAGCAGTGCTTGCACTTGTGCGGACTGTCGCCGGTGTGCCCTCGGATGTGTATCTTCAGCTGTGTTGAGAGCCGAAATCCCTTCGGACAGTGGGGACACTTGTGCGGTAGATTCGCCTTATCACAGTCCCCATCTTCTGGGGAATCATCCTCAGCCTCATCGCTTTTCTGAGCCGTATCCGCCTCATAGTAGTCCTCGTCTTCCAGCTCGCTTTTCACCTCACACTCAAACTGATCGATTTCGTCCTCGGACAGCTCTTCAATTGGCTCGTTTTTCACTGGGCATTGAAATGGATCCTCCTCTCCCTCTGGTGCGTCCTCTTCTGTAGCCCCATTGTCTATGTACTGGTAAGTGTATATTTCCCCTGTCCCTGGTACATTCTCTTCGATGACTTCGTCCTTGACGGAATCAGCCAACTGGTAAGTGTAGATTTCGCCGCTTTCCTCCAAGACTTCTGCCTTTATAGGACCAGAGAACTGGTCTGTAGTTGGCTCCTCCTCTTCCTCGCCCTGATCCTCTTCGATTTCCTCTTTTATGACTTGACCGTTGAACTGTGGAGCGTCCTCACCCAACTCCTCCTTAACTGTTAGTTTTGTCTCCAATCCCATCTGCGGGTTCTGCTTTGTTCTGCAAGATACAGATCCAAACTATAATATTTCTCTAGCAAAACGAATATAGTTACCCACAGTTTGGTACTTCCGGGTGTGAAAGTGTCCTGCGGCTCCAGTGGACCCTCTTCTCGAGCCTGGTTGAGGGCAGTAACCTCGGAACCCTCCATATTCTCCACTTTATCGAACTTTATACAACGAATTCATAAACAATTCACTTTCAATTCAGTAGAGATGCGGTGCTGCCCATTTAGCTACTTTCTAACTAGATTTAGCTATATTATTTTATTTAACTTTATTTAGTTTCTAATATTTTCTAGTTAGTTCGTTGGCTTTAGAATTATTTTATATTCACCTAAATTGGTGAAATCGGTGAATGAAATGATAAAATGTATTATAAATTCTCAGCTAGTGAATTTTAACAGGGTGACTAGTGCACTAAAATGGTAAACAACATATGATTTGTAAGATACTCTTTTAGAGATGCCGCCTAGGAGCAGTTTAGAGATGCAGTGACTTTCAATAAAATCACTTTTATTTTTACTGGAATAATCGTATTATTTATTTATAACAGGAAACATTAAATCTAATCCCTAGTCTATGTGAGATTTGGAATGCTGAGGCTTGTCCGCTGAAGAGGAAGCTCCCGAAGGCTGTTGCCGGTTATTAATCCGATCCAACAGCTCAACTTTCCAACGTTCCTCGGGCACGCCTTTGGCCCAGTCCGGCACCGTGATGTTGGGCAGGGTTATGGTGGACATGGCCTTAAGGATCTGAAATGGATGATAATGTTAAAGCTACTTTCAACCATATCCTTATTATTCTGTAACCTGTTCTGTTCGCGTCTTATCCAGCTCCATTTGCAGTTCCTTGGGCCTGGGCTCATTCCACACCTGCCGCTCGATTTCCACATCCGCCGACTCAATCGGCGGCATATTGGGATCGCCGTGTGTGACTGGAGCAGTCATGAGGTCTATATCGTCCTCGTTATCTCCAGCTGCCGCCAGCTCCGCTTCCCCAGGGGGACCTGCGGTGTCTGCCGCTGCATCCTCATCCATGGCCAGGGGTTGGTAGCCATCGTACGCGTCCGAGTCTTCGTCATCGTCGTCGCTCTGCGGGCCAATATGTGGATGGTCGACCGCCGGGGTAGGAAACATCTCGTTTCCAGGATCTGTGGGTAATTCGGGACCTCCCATTGTTTTTTTGTTTTTCTATTTTGACAAAAACAATAATATTAGCGTGACCGCACCGATAACTGGGGAAAATACCATTGAAATACCATTCGTAGCGGCCAGCTATTGCATGGCAGCCGCCAGTAGCTGGCAGTAGCTGGGCGCGGCGGAACTCGCAAATGACGTAATTTGCAATGTGACCGTACTCGCTTGGCGAAAAGCCAAAAAAGCGCGTTTGAGTTCTTTGGTATTTTTACTTGAAGGCTGATAAGTACACACTTACTATTTGAATCCGATTTTTGTAACGGTTGAAAACAGTTCGATTTAAAAAATTAATTAAAAATGGTCATAAAATCTCAGCTGAATATATATTGAAAACGAAGCGATAATTTTTAAAATTAATTATTATATTCTATTAGTATTAGAAATAAGACATATTTAACAAATTAATCTATTTAAAAGGTTTTTAAAATAGACTTATAGTCTTTCTTCATTGCGGGGCTAGGGATGCCACCGATCCACTTTTAATGGCTGATGCCAAATCAACAGCCACAACAACATCGTCCAGGGCGTGCTCATGGTTATTGAACCCCTATCTTCCCTGTGTCAAAGGCATCGGGATCAGCGGATGGGCCAGGATGCTTTCTTGAGGTGTGGATGGCGCGACCCCTTTCCGAATTCGCTACAAACTCGCACTCAGAGCACTTGTACATAATCTGGCACTTGTAGGTTTTTACACTCCGAGCACATCCTTTTTCCATTATACGATCGGTTCTAAAAACGACCAAATATAACAAATTAGTATATATATAAAATACAAAAACTCATACTTACGTTAGCCGTGTTCACTTTTCTGGGGATCCACTGTCTTGAGCGATAGCGCTGCAACTCCTGATCCTCCATAATTATTTGATTTTGTTCAAATATATCGAGTCCGGTTGTGGGTGACGGAAGAGAGGGTAAAGGGGAGCGGAAGGGTGAGGTGGCACGGAAGGGTCCCTTCTTTCTTGGTTTAGATAAATAAGATATCCCTAAAATCCCTGAAATCCATCCCCACATAGCAAATATTTGAAGAGCCGGCTTTTTTTTTACACAACGTAAAGAACGCTTCACTTCGGTTTCGTTGCAGGTGCATAGTGGTGCATGAGTAGTGCGAGTGGGAGTGAAAAGCGTGTTTGTTTTATATTTCAATATTTTATTTTATTATTTTATTTATTTATTTTCAGTTGTTTGGCATGTCAACCAAGTTTATTGCCTATACATATGCCCTACAATCATATGATGGGTTACATTTTCACATTAGATTTATAGATATTGTAAATAGATACAATGATACAAAATTTAAAATAATATAATTTGACTTTTTTATTTTTATACATAACAAGTTCTTCGCGTTCGTTTTAGTATTAATAAATTGTATTTTTCCACAACCTTAGACCAGCTTTCTTTTTTATTATTTTCAATAACATAATACTTTGTGTCAATCTGTTGGAATTATTTTGATAATCAGCAGCTTCCGATTCAGTAGATTTAGATTTATCAATTTTACCTTCAGCGCCTTCCTGTCTCAGTTTAAAAATGTTCCTCAATTGGAATTGAAACTGACGTCAGTGATTCTCTTCTTTCTCAGGATTTGTATACCCTTGCATAGGGTATTATAATTTTGCCATGATATTTGCAACGCAGTGAAGGAGGCATCTCCGACCCCATAAAGTATATATATTCTTGATCAGCATCATCAGTCGAGTCGATCTAGCCATGTCCGTCTGTCGGTTCTCTCAGTTTTAGAGCTATCAAGCTGAAATTCAGCATAGTCTTATTTCTTTAGCACGCAGTATATATGTCGGATCGGCCGAAATCGGATCAATATATCCTATAACTGCCATAGGAATGATGGCGAAATTAATGTAAAAAAAATGTTAACTTCTCTGTTTCTCAACATATTTCTATAAATTTTGAGATATAGCAGTTTTTGTATGGTTCTAGAATTACGGTTTTAATTTCATTAAGATCGGACAACTATATCATTTAGCTGCCATAGAAGCGATCGGTCGATTTATATGGGAATGTAAAATTCTACATGTAAACTGTTTACAAAATCGATATTTTTCAACATTACAAAATTGGATCGTTTTTAATTATCCAATTGCAGACTGTAAATTTTCGGTTTACCGAAGTTAGCTTTCTTTCTTGTTTATAGGTAAATTAGCTGATAACGCATAGCTGCAGGGACTTTTACCCTTCTAAGGGAGCGAAAAAATGCACAGTTATGAAGTATGATTAAATTAGTGAAATTTAATACAATCGACAAGACAAACCAGCGTCATTCAGTATTCTTAGAGTTTTATCTTTTTATTACCAATTTTGGACGTACATGTTTTGTAAAATGTCACCGAAAGTTAAATGTGGAAATTTAATTTAAATAAAATTAAATTTGAAACTAGGCCTTTTGAATTTTTGATTGGTTTGTAGACATTTTTCCAATCGCCGTCGTTCAATAAGTACACAGGACAAATTCAAACCATAACATTTTATTATTAATAAAATCTAAAAAAGAAGTACATCACTTGTAAGTTGTTTTTTTTTAATTATTATTGTAGTAATTAGCAAAAGGACTTGCAGATGTATATAATTAAAAAAGATTTCCATTTCCTATGTCACGATTAAATTTAGAATTTATCAACATCGAGCAAAATCAGTATTATGATTTATGAGACCTTTCGCAAATGTAATAGTTCTCCTTAGAGCAGTGAATGTCATTCATTTTGTGACTATAATCAGCCCTCAGCTCCACGCAATCTTCTTCCCCAGGATTAGATGTTGGATCGCTTTCCTCCCATTTAAGGAAAGGAGCTAAATCGCCGGTTGTGTCGGATATATAGGTCAACTCTTCGACTATGTCATTGATGTCAACCCAATAGCTGCGGTCCGGCTCAAAGGCTTCCTTTAAGGCGCTCCATTCCTCTTCGTTTTGCAGACTTACCAGGTGAGCGTTCAGATTTTTACATTTCCGCATAGCATCTAGCCAGGATTTTGTTTCACTATTTTCGATAAAGTAATACTTTTTGCCAATTTTTTTAAATTTCTCTAACGGGTCCTTCTTGCTCTGATTCATAATTTGGCTGCTCCTTAGGATCATCACTTGTATTTTTATCACTTTTACCTTCAGAACTTTCCGGTTCCTCAGGAAATTCTGGTAGCCTTTCCATAATCTGATTCAATGTTGCATTCTTTCTTTCTTCTACTTGTTTCTCAATAGCAGAGAATCTCTCAGAAAGACCATCATACTTCAAGGAGAACTTCGCCAGCTGCTCTTCCAATTCCTTTTTCCAGTTCTCCTCCACTTTTTCCAGTCTCTGAAGGAATGTTGTATCTTCGGAGGGCTGTTCTTCTTTTTTAATTGCAATTATTGTTGGCTTCAGTGTTTCCTCTCCTTTTTGAGTTCCCAGTTGCGTTTCCAATTGGAGCATCCAGTGCTCAAGGTTTTCACTCTCGGAGAATTGGCGAGCTTCCAATCTCACCAATCTGCGTTCCAAATCATACAAGACGGGATTTTCCTGTGATAAGTAACAGTGTTATTTATAGAACGATAGAATTTATTAATCGATTTAGCTTACCAGTCCTCTTGCGAGGATATTTTGACAAAGGATCCCGAAAACTAACAGGACTAGAAAGTATTTCATTTTGTGCGTACCTCAGACTTTAGCTTTGCTATTGTTAATTACGACTATGACGACTCGTATTTACTGGAGCCTGGATGTACGAAACGCGCTATTTTTATAAATAACGAGTAACTAAGTGAAATCTAATACAATTCGGTTTTGTTTGTCTTTTAGCATTTTTTAATTTCTACTTGTTATCGACAATTTGGGTTGCGATTATCTGGCAGCTGTGGTTTCTTGAAATTATATATATATATATATATATATTTTAAATTAATTGCTTTGAAACGTGACCTTATAAGCACTACAAATTTGTTAAACCTAAAATTATTAGCATCTTAACTTGCTTTTCAAAAATTGGTTGTGGCTTGAGTTAGTTTATAATTTAAATGACATTGAATAACTTTACATTTGGACAATTTTTCTAAAAATGTTTCATTGAAAAATATGGGCAGGTATAGGAGTTCTAGGGAATCTCCCGTGGCTCCTCCAAAAAAAGTTGATTGGCGGTGTACATCCTAACGGTCCACAGAATCGTCCCATTTGAAAACCAGAACATGCATTAGTTAAAGGATAACTGACCGGAGGTATCACCGTGGAGTTTTTCTTTTTATCTTTTTTTTTTTTCGATTTTTCATGAAAGTTTGAAGTCAAAAATTCAATTTTTGACTAAAAAAAAATTGTTAAATAAAAAATACAATAAAAATATAAAATAAAAAAAACCCCGACGGTGATACCTAGAGAATTACTTGTAGAAGCTGTGTGCAACATTTCAAAACGATTGGTTAAGTAGATTTTGAGTAATCGTGTACACCGACTTTTAAAATGGCACTTTTCAGAAAAGCGCTTTAATGTTTTGGCTCCCCATACATCGAACATAGAGTGACCTCCGTTCAATTACCCATTACTACGTTTATTTGGCTCCGATCAATGTCAAATTTGGACTGTTGGAAAATAAAAATGGCGGAAAAAAAATGAAATACCCTACCCCCCCCATAAACCAAGCACTTGGTAATGTAATCCGAGAAACGAACCACGAATTCCAGCACCTGCCGGAGTATGGGCGCCCAGCTCACTTCCTCCATTACTCCGCTAGTCACAGAGGGTTACAACCTTAGGCTGGGCATCAAGGATTGGACTGGTACTCGGATTGCTACAGAATAAATCACAATAATTTTGGATTGGAAATAATAAATAAATAAATTAGAGAGCCGTAAGAATTTCAATAATTTCACTTTGTAATTAAAATTGTTTTATAGGGCTTTGGTTGTACATTTTTAATAATTATTTTTTAGGGAACAGAAAGGGTAACTAAACTTCGAATAGCATTAAGTCAGAACGTTACTAAAATTTTTCTGATAAGAAAATATTTCATTCAAATGTATTTATATAATTAGGCCCCGTGTCGAGCACGAAATTGTAATTAAGAAAATATTATCTTATCGCTATTTTCGTCATTAAAACTGATCACATATAAATATTTTTGCTCGGCTTCGAAGATTGCACTGAAAGAGAATTAATAATAAACATAAAAAACAATTCCGTTATTTTCCACAAGTACTTAAATGTTTTTTTATTTGCTTATTTGGGAGAAAAAAATACATAACATTAGCAATTCTATTCAATTTGTAAATCATTTTTAAGCATTTATTTATTTTTAGTTGCGGCTTCAATCACGGCTTCAATCACTCTCTTTTTTATAGGATTCGCAAATGTAAAATTTCTGTTCCTCGCAGGATACGTCATTCATTCTGTAATCGTGGTCAACCCTCAACTCCACGCAATCTTCTGCTCCAGGAGTTGAATTCGGCTCGTTGTCATCCCACTTAAGGAAAGGAGCCAACTCGTCGGTGGTATGGGATATAAACCTGTCCTCCTCGGAACGGTCATTGATGTCAACCCAATAGCTGTGGTCCGGCTCAAAGGCTTCCTTTAAGGCGCTCCATTCCTCTTCGTTTTGGAGACTTGCCAGGTGAGCGTTCAGATTTTTACATTTCCACACAGCATCTAGCCAGGATTTTCTTTCACTATTTTCGATAAAGTAATATTTTTTGCCAATTTTTTTAAATTTCTCTAACGGGTCTGCTAGCGACTCATCTATTTCTTGCTCTGATTCATAATTTGGCTGCTCCTCAGGATCATCACTTGTATTTTCATCACTTTTACCTTCAGAACTTTCCGGTTCCTCAGGAAATTCTGGTAGCCTTTCTATAATCTGATTCAATGTTGCATTCTTTCTTTCTTCTACTTGTTTCTCAATAGCAGAGAATCTCTCAGAAAGACCGTCATACTTCAAGGAGAACTTCGCCAGCTGCTCTTCCAATTTCTTTTCCCAGTTCTTCTCCACTTTCTCCAGTCTTTGAAGGAAGGTTATACCTACCGAGGGCTTTTCCATCTTTATAGTTTCATAGAAACTTGGACCATCCGTGCTTCCATCCAGCATGGTTTTTTCTTCTGGAGATTCCAGCGTTTCTTCTCTTTGCTGAGTTCCCAGCTGCCTTTCCAGTTGGAGCATCCTGTGCTCAAGGTTCTCGCTTTCGGTGAATTGACTAGTTTCCAATCGCACCAGTCTGCGTTCCAAGTCATACAGGATGGGATTGTCCTGGGACAAGAATAAGGGTTATTTAAAAATCGTTTTGAATCAATTATCGAGAAACTTACCAGTACTCTTGCCAGGGTAGTTCGGCAGAGGATCCCGAAAACGAAGAGGAGTAGAAAATATTTCATTTTATGCGAAACTCAGGCCCAGACATTCACTCAGCTTTTGATAATGACGACTGTGAGTCTCTCTCTGTACTAGACGAGCTTTTATAGGCAAATCGGATGAACTGATAATGCTACGGGGACCTTTTGGCTCCACAGAGTGTATAAAAATCGCGCAATTTGTTTAAATGTGACTCACAAGCTTTTCAAAATAATTGTTTGTTTTAAAGAGAGATTTCTTCGAAATCTCACTCGTTATCAACAAAATGTTTTGTAGTTAAATTTTAAGCCGGGCTTAATATAAATCATATAATAGTTTTTAATAAATAATAAACAAATATTCTTGGAGTTTTCATAATAGCATGCCCTGCCACATCGGACTACAATATATGTAGCTATATACTATATAGGATCCTAAATCATGTTTGAACACCTTTACCACCAAGATTAACTTGACATTAAAGTGTTGGCATCTTAATTTGCAATTTCCTAATGGCGAAATGAGTTTCGCACCTTTTCAAAATGCCAACGCTGCGTATTGTTGGGTTTTAATTTAAATTACCTGTTTGACTAATGCACAGTCTCAGTCTCAGCCACGGCAGCAACAATAATAACGAGACTCTCAACTCATTATGCATTGTTTATTGCCACTCAAAGTGGCTCACGCTTTCTCTCTCTCTCTCCAGGATTTTCTGAGAACTGCAGCTCTGCTCTTAATGCACATGCAACAATGGGGATACTCCACTTCCCTCCTAATCGGTCTGCCCCATTCTTTTACTCTCCTTGGCAACAGTTGCACCTGCACCTGCTGTCTTCCACTCAAAATGCTGCTCGAAATTAAAATGTATTAAAAATAAGGGTCCTAGTGTTGGCTTCCACTAATCATCTGCATTTTTATTCTGGATTTTATGTACTTAATACCATGAATTAAAACCCGGCCGTTACTTGTCTTTTCTAATATAATGTTTTCTTACCAACTACAGCTAGGAAATAGGTACAATTTGTAGTTAATTTAAAAATTCAACAAACGTTTCGATTTCCCGGAAAATAGGGATCCTTTTCATAGGATTTTCCCCCACTGAGCGAGCACACTCAGGTGGGGTGCCTGGCAAGTCAAGTCTGGCACTTCATTATGCACATTAAGATACAAATTCTGCGGAGCGAGCGAGGTGGTATCTAACTTAATTTAACCAACTAGGGACTGCGTGTGCGTGTGTGTGTGTGTGCTGCTAATGGCCTTAATAAAAAATGCAACATTTTGATTTAATTTAATTGAAATTCACGCCACTCGAGCAACTCCATTAGGCAGAAACGTGTCCAACGTCAAGGATGCAGATGATGGCAGCGCCGAGGAAATCAAATTACCCAGCGGCAACAGTGGCTCGAATGTGGGCGGAGAATGCCGATGGCGGGGAGTGGCGGTACTGTGGCAGTTGTAGCAGCTCAAATAAATATTGTCAAAACACTTGTCAAATGGCTAAACAAAGAGCTTGGGACACGGTCAGGGCAGTGGCCACTCCCACTCCAACTCCCAGCTCCCAGTTCTCGTCCCCTTTGGCCAAGTTTAGCCAAGAAGGCGTGCCAATTGATGGTACACTGAACGAAATAAAGCTAAAATAATAGTATTTATATAAAGGGGACATAGAAATAGCTAGGGATTTAAGTATGCAATGGTATGTTTTAAACATATACATAAATATCAAAGTTACGTGCAAAATATGTGTTTTGCCATGTATATTATTTTGTTGAATAATTTAATAATATTTATACCGAAGGTGATTAATTAAAACAGCAAACAGCAAAGATTAAACCAAATAAAACTATTTGAAACGGCTATAAAAAGTAAGAGTTTTCAAATCATTAAAAAATGTGTCAAAAAGTACGAAACAAAATTAGTTAGAAAGCAAATTAACTTTTTTTATAACAATGTAACACCTTTTCAGTGAATTCCACAATCCTACTAATATTAGCACCCCCTATGGTTTCATTAAAAAAAAGCTTGCTAAATTTTAAGTGAAATCTTCCGAATTGATTGATTATTTTTTGCGAGTGCTGCAGGCTCGATGTGAACTGAAATTGAAAACTGAAACTGGAACTGTAAGCAAATCAATTTGATTCGATTTAAATTTAAAAGCATCTGTACACGAGCATTCGTCACCGCCTCCCCCATCTCGTCACCCGCCCAGGGCAACCGAGCCACTCCATTTGCGCTCCTCACTGCCCGCTGGGCGATCTTGAGCGTGATTTTCTTGTCGGGGTCACGTGCCGCCGACGCGTGCCGCTGACATAAGTTTCCAGTTCTGGATTCGCAGCTCTTCAGGCCTCAAGAACGAGGGGACTTCGAGCCGGGAGCCGGCATGTCCGCAGGGGGAGAAAAAGGGGTCGAACTCAGTTCTGTGGGTGTTTACGGCCCCGGCGACATGTTTGATTTAGTTAGGTTATCAGTTTAATTTTATTAGTCTATGAGATTTATATATACTTTTTTTTTTTAATTCCAAGCGTGTGTGTGTGCTGTTCTCTCGCCTGATAAGAGCTAGAGGGAGGAGGGTGAGGAATACAATGTTAAATAATTACGCTTTCAGTGGAATCAGACAGAATTGGCAAACTGGGGAAGTCCATATAGCTTTCTACCTAGAAGTTGACGTAGATTTTTTATAAGTACAATTTTGTTATCTATATTTCGAATATTTTGAAATGCTTTTCATTCGCAATTTTATATATTTAATTTTTCTAAGGAAACAGGCAGATAATAACAAATCATTTTACTAAGAAATTATATGTAAATGATTTTAAATAAATATTTCCCTGTACTTATACAATATAAAACACTTTGTTTACCAATTCTAAAGGGAATACCTATACCTACACCTGCCCTGGAAAATGCTCTCTTTCCAATTAGATAATTTCCCGACAAATTTCCTTCCTTTGTTACTTTGCTGTCCTCGTCAATATACACATGTCTTAGCCACTTGAGTTCGCTGAGGAATAACTTTGCCGATTTGTACAATAGGAGATGACAGCCATACCGTGGCCAAGAACATCCTGTTCACCTGTACATCCTCCTGCAGTCTCTCACCTGTCCTGTCCTGCCTACTTGAAGCCATCGCTTCGCTCTTGAAGTTGCCCCAAAGTTCGGATCAAATCAGCCATAGAGGTGTCAGTGTACAAAGGACGCGCCCTGACACGCGTCTGACGTTTATTGGTGCCCTCCAGCTGCAGCGGCGAAACTTTTCCGCAGCAGCAAAAACCTTTCAAGAAAAAGCCACATGTGGAAATTGTAGACGACAAGCAGACACAACACACAAGCCACATGAAAATACACAAAGTCTAAGGAGGCCGAGGCATGGAAAAGCACAGATTTTGGAAGTACTCTATGAATAAATAAAGAAATACTAAGAAATTATATTTGGATATTATTTGCATATTAAATCAATTAAAAAATCTACAACTTATGAAAATAAGATAAGATGTTATTTGATTTTATATATTTTTAATCTGTAATAAATATTTCTTATTTATACAGTATATTTATTTTGTTTATTTTTCAGAAATGTTAAAAATACCCCTTTAAAGAGTATTAAAAGTCAAGCAATTGAAACTTTCGCCTCCACTAGAAGAAGGATGAGAGTGGGGTCGCGATTTGTATTTTTGTGTAAATATTTTCATGTCAATATTGCAGAAGTAAACATGTGCTAAGGGCTGAGAGTTGGGGGGAGGTCTTTTTAAGTGCTGCCCTTTAGGCAGCTGGCAAGTGGGTTTAAAATTTCCCATGTCCATTCCTCCGGCTTTCCCTTCAATTGGCGTCAACTTGTCCCAACATTTTGGTTCTTTTGGCTCTCGTCTCTCCAAATATTTGAAGTGTTTCGAATTTCAAAAAAAGGAAACAGAAAATGAAAACCAAATTTTTTCTTATTCTTTAAAGTGTTTTTTAGTCGGCATCGCTCCTCCTCCTCCGCCCAAAAACTACCCCCTCTGGCTTCCGCAAAAGAATCTCCTTTTGGGCCACCAAGTGTTGCCAACTCACTCAATGATTTCTGGTTTGCTGCAATTTTTATTTTCTACTTTTGCCTCGTGGAGGAGGGTTTCTGTTTCAAGCTTGGCCGGCGGTTGGGCGATGGTAGGGCGATGGTTGGGCGGTGGGCGCAAGGACTCAGGGGCGTGGCACTCTCGAGTGCGTGCTTGAAAATACAAAAATTTCACCGCATTTCGCGTTATTAACACGTAGGTGCCAAGAACCCTCGCGGGTTCGGGTTAGAAGCTGTTCGCGACTGTGGTGCGCTTTAACCCATGGCATGAGCCGGGTATGGATGGTGAATTGCACTCAAAGAAAATCGAATCTATTGAAAAATAAATTCTTTGCTAAATGACTAAAACTTATGAATTTATTTACTTTAAGAAGTAACTAACTAAAAACGTCATTATTTTCATTTCATTTTTATTTTAAATTCAGTCCATGAAAATAATAAAAACCAAAGTCGGGAGAATATCTTTCAGTGCTTGCGGACCGCTGACACTGTGTAATAAGGAGTTTTCATGGCCTCTTGAACGCTCACGCTTACCAAGCGAGGACATTTTAATTGAGAGTGTTGCCAGGAAGGACGACGACGACGCTGCGGCTGCTGCTGCTGTCGATGATGATGGCGACGCGGTACTTGGCCAGCTGCCGCTCCTTCTTTGCCGCGTTCCGCTTCTCTGGAGCGCCTCAAGTGCGGTCCGTCGTCCTCGGCACTCGGCGACATTCTTTCCCATCTTCTCCAGCGCAGCCGGGTCGGGGCTGCCGCCATTCTGCTCAGGTGTTGATGGATGAAAATTCTAAGGGGAACCAACGAGTGGCGGACACTTGGACGACAAGCGGCGCAGGCTTTCAGAGTTAGCCACGAATAACATCTTGGAAGCTAACCACAGTTTACGGAAGTTAACCGAAGTTAGAAGGAGTACAAATTAAAAGTTTCAACTGTTGGTGAAACGTGATTATTAGGGGTGTCGAAGTCTTCTTTAGGGTTTTGAAATCACTTTAAAAGGTGTCTAAAAGTATGCAATAAAATGTTTTAGGCACTAAATTCGTTGCACATTTTTTTAACGATTTTCTAGCATCGTTTTAGACACATTTTAAAGTGATTCTTTAAAGTTAGTGATTTCTGTAGCACTACCGAATATTTTACAAAGTAAACTAGGGCCACACAAATTGTTGGAGATTTGAAACCTATTACAATGCGGTGCAAAAGTATGCAATGCAATTTTATTTGAATTTATATAAGACTTTTTCTCAAAATACATATTTTTAAGACAATGGTTTTCTGTTTGTAAAATATATTATTATGGAAATAACTTTCCAATATCAAAACAGAAAAAATACATATTTATAATTATTTATCGCCTACTTATTATTGCATCAACCAGATATTATTTCAAAATATATAAATGGTGTGATAATGCAATAACTGGAACAACAACAGCTAGTGAAATTTCTAAGTAATTTCTATTTTGGGACTAGATGGGAAGACCTCATTAATTTGCTCCCAAGGGGAAGTGTGGCAGGGAGCAGGGGAAGGCGACAATTGCCAAAAATATTAACAGGCAAAACAGAAGCTGCGACAACAACAATCAGCCACCCCAAACCCACCCATCCATCCAGCCCTTCCTGACATACCCCACCTCTCCCAACTTAAAAAACCACCCACACTCGTCCTTTCCCCCTTAAGTTGGTTCCCAGCGGAGCAAAAGAAGTCGAAATGAAATCAGAAGAAAATTCAATGAGCAGCGATGAGTGGTATGGGTTAAGGCTGGGTTTTGCTTTGGTTTGAGGTACACTGGCAAAAACAATGTGGTAAGGAAAGTAAGAAGAGTAGGGGAAATATTTTAGAATTTTATAATACAAGCTTTAGAATAAAAATATTTTTAGTGACTCTTTTCCTTACAAACTAAGTAATTTAATACATTTTCAAGGAAACCCATTTATAAGTGAGAAGTTAGTTCTTTTTCCAGTGTATCTGAGTGTTGAAGTTTCCCAGTGATATCAGGCAGACGTCCTGACGGCGGTGGTTGATGACTGCAATTGATGGCTGGCAACCAACCGCCGCTGCCTCCTCCTTCTTGGCCCAAACTCACCGCCCGCCCCCGCCCACATCGTTTGGTTAGTGAAGGGGTTGAGATTTCGGCTGTGTTCTGTATCAGCTGCTTAAGCCAGAACTTAGGGGAGGGGACAAGTCCTAGACACATCAGGGGAGTGGAGGTGACGTGCAAATGCCAGAAAAATATTATGTGACATGATAAATATTGCACACTGGGGGATTTTTCGAAGCTATAACCGAAGCTGCTGCCGTTGTTGTTGTCAACATCATTGCCGAAATAATATGACAGATTCATTCATGATGCTGATGAGGATGGTGATAGGTTGTTGCTGTGGTTCCGACTCCCCGCTCGGGGTGCCATGTTGTGGGTGTATTCTTGTGGTTTATGCAAATTGGGAAGGGAATGATCAGGAATCACTGTTTCCATGACCACTTGCATTTAAAAATGGTTTTCCGGAGATTGTTTTGAAGATTTTTTTAATTAGTTTTGAAAGCTTTGTAAATTAAAATTATGTTATAGGAAATATATCTTTTAAAAAGTGTATATCTAATTAAATATATGGCTTTGAAGTCAAATCTAAATGAATCATTTATGGTGAACTTAATAATGTTTTTCTTTAAATATTTATCTTTAGGATAAAAACAAATAGTACTTGAAAAAGTATGTTTAAGAAACAAGGTATCTGTATTATATAGTATTACCCTGAGGGGATTTTATTTTTAGAAAAGAAGAATGATAAGAAATAAAATTATGTTACACAAGAACAATTATGAATGGTATCTGTAAATTAAAGACCTCCTTTGAGCCAAGGTGTACTTAAAGCTAAATCCATTTTCTTAGAAAACAAAGTTAAATTAAGTAGATTCCGATTTTTAATAAAGATTGTTCTAAAGTTTTAGGTACCTTCTCCATTTTTCCAGAAAATTCATGTTCTATTAAGTAGTTTCTTCTAAAGTCTAAGACGTAACCAAAAATAATAAGACATAGAGCTTAAAGTTGGGTGATACATTTTCTCAATAAAAAACCTATAACTTTCTCCATTTGTCAAAAATTAAAGCACTAAAAATAGATGATTCCTCCACTTACAATTACCAAGCTCAAAACTGTGAAAACGGGATAATTAAGGTGTTCTAGGGTTATAAAAAGGAAAACCTCTTTCCACCCTGAGCCCCAAAAAAAACAAACAAACAAAATTGGCGGAAGCTGGCAGGGAGTGAGGGAATTCCTTTTGTTCTTATTGGAGCACGCGCTGCCAAATGCCAATACAAATGGCGCAAAAAAGGACGCGCGGCCGGAGCGAAAAGGGAGAAAAAGTAACTCAGGGTTGCAACCACTCTGAAGTGTTGCTGTTTGCTCCACTCCCTGTTGGCGGGGATTTCGTCCTTAAACATGCGCACTAAACGCTAATAGTTCTCCCTTCGCTTCGACCCCCAACAAAAAAAAATACACAACCCAGGAGAATGAGAGCTGCTCCATTTTGTTCCAGCTCAGGCTTTAAGAATATTCAAGCTAAAAAGTTTGCCAGCCAACTGGCTCGTAAAATATTCGAAAATTGCATCCATTAATTCCCATATTCAGTGCTTCTGTTGGGGGTTTGTTGTTTACTTCCGGTGGCCGCAAGATTGATTCACAGCGTGACCAAAGGTCCTGCAACAAAATTATTCACGCATCTCGGCCCTGGACATGCAAGCGGCCAAAAAATCATATAAAAGGTCGGGAAAAAAAAAATGGACACGTGCGCTCCCTGATTTTTTACGACTGACTGGGGGTTGGGCGCCTGGCTGAGGGGGATGGCTGTTTATGAGGGTGTTGTACAAGATTTAATATCCTTGACCCGTGGAGCATTGGACGAGCTTCATCAGCCAGAAGTCCTGCAAAGGAAAAATTCATTAGCCACCCACGATTATATT
>VNJZ01009787.1:0-11087 GCA_008042795.1 Drosophila asahinai | reverse complement strand
AATGTATCAACATTGTATTGCAGCTCTCGATTTAATTCTTGGTTGAATGCATCGTGCATCGATCGATTTGTCGCAATCATTCCTACTTCAATAATTTGCTTGTTTGAAATAGTCAAGCATTGATCCTCAGAATCAATTCTTCATTGTAGATTTCATCGGTTATATGGATGTCAAGATATCTTCACATATGTCGACTTGTATTTGTTCCATAACTGAATTGGTTGTGAAGGAAAACATGTGGTGATGATAATTACGAACAGCGTTCGTATTTGGTACGCATTTGATGAAACAACTGAATCCGCAAGTGTTAAATCCCAATGAAAATCGTTCTCCAGCAAACCGAATAGTTGACATGGTTCTCTATATGTTTGGCATTGGTGGCCATTTACAGTTTTCAAATGCGCAAATGATTTTGGTCCACGTACATTTACCAACAGCAGTCGCAAATAAAAATATTCATCATTTCTAGGATGAACAGTATACATGCGACCTAGTGCATCAGTGGAAAGCACCTGTGGCCAAACTGGAACTGGGGTTCCTTGTTTGTGACGTTGGAATTTCTTTGCTGATTGATTCCAAGTGAAATACTTGGACATTTCAACGTACATCAGCGTCGCTGCGAATGGATCTGCTTCACACATTGCAAAGAAACTAGTCAATGTTGTCGATGGTGGTCTCTCAGCTCGTTGTGCCGCATTAGCCTCAGTGAAGTAAACTCTTTGGCCATTTTCCAAATGCACTGCTAAATGTACAACTGTGGGATATCTTTCATGAATTTGAAATGACAATAATCGCCACAGTGCTTCATTAGTACTGACGTATCTGCCCATTTGGAAGTTGCTGATTTCGTCATTCGCATTTTACGACGCAATACGAAACACAGCCATGTCGCTGCCTTTTGTGACGTACTTGCACAAAAATTTGATTGATTTGGCAAAATGACAACTCTCAACGTTTGCATGTGTTTCGAAAATTCGTGATAGC
The DNA here is from genome assembly GCA_008042795.1 of Drosophila asahinai. Taxonomy (NCBI): domain Eukaryota; kingdom Metazoa; phylum Arthropoda; class Insecta; order Diptera; family Drosophilidae; genus Drosophila; species Drosophila asahinai. The sequence continues at coordinate 10,103 of VNJZ01009787.1, read as the reverse complement.
AGCGGGCAATATGGTACAATGAATTCATTTCCGATCTCAATCTCTTGATTTTGAACTTTAACTTTGATAGTTCGACCATTATCTTCTTTTGAACGCCGACGATAAACAGTATATCAATCGATCCGTGAAGTTTTTCATAAACAATGCTACTGAAATTTCGGCGCCAGAGAGGCGGGGAAAAGTGTTGTCGACGATCGCTCGAAATTGCAAAAACAAATTGAAGCGTCCAGCCGACGCACATGATAGCAATGCAACAAAAATTTTAAAGGGAATTGTGCACATTTGCACTAAGTTTTGATCTGAACTTTAGTCGTTCTTTTGAGGCGGGCACGTCACCATCAAAAATGACTGACGAAATATACAGTTTTTAGTTTAAGATCAAATTTTTCAGTGTATTCGCCTTGCTTGCACATTTTGGGTAGCTTATGACTGCGACGCATCGAGACGGTAGCGGTTGTTGTTTTTGATTTGTCGTCTACCAGATCAGTTGCTCTTTCCGTCATATGCCCATAATTGTTGTTGATAACTTTTAATCTATATACACCCATACACCCAGAAAAATTGTGGTATAATTCCAAGGAAGCGCACGATCTAAAGTAGCTAAATTGGATTTTTAGGCATAGGTAAATTTTCATTTTTTGTTTATTCTTGACTGGCGGGTACATTTTACAAACAGCGAGAAGCGGAAATTGTAGCTCTTTTTAATTTTAAATCAGCTAATTATAATTTTTTTCATAGATATTCTATCGAGAGTGTCAACTCTCAGACAACCTGCTGTGTCAGAATATTGATGTGAATATCTTTATATCTTTATGTGCAAGTTCACGCTTAAACATATTTGTGAAAAAAGAACGAAAGTGTTGAAGCAAAAATTCAGAGTCGCTTCAGCACCCGGATATTAAGAGTTTGCATCGGAAAGATGAATCGATGCCTTCCGAGTTTAATGCAGTTACTGAACATGCAGAATAACTGCAAAACAAACTAAAAAGCAACAAAAAAAGTTTCTAACCCTTCCAGGGTCCGCATCTGCGAGTTAGGTTGCGACCTACATGCTACTCATCATGTTTTTTCAATGTTTTAGGGTCTGGGTCCGGGTATATTAAATTGAAAAACTTGTGCTTTTGTTTAATGCAAATTCAGATTTTGTTTTTGGCAAAAAATACAGCTTTTTTTCTACCCTTGTCCCGAAGAAAACAGCTTCTTGTTCTCAGCAAAAGTTGGCAACACTAAATGAATAGACTTAATTTTTTCCTAAAATTTCTAACAGTTTAAAAACGTCTTAAATTAATAAAGTAGATGTTTAAAAAATTTTATTTTAAAATGTGTCTACCAAAAGTTCCTTGCATTTTACTTTCCAAAAAAGAAAAAACGGACAAGTTTGTCTTCGCGAAGAAAAAAATTAATTTTCTCTCGCGTGTGCGTATACAATTCCCAACTTGTTATAACATACCTGGCATGGAGTGATGGAAGTTATGTCTCTAATGCAACAGTAATACAAAATTCTGTGAGCAATTTGGCAAACAACTTTATTATTTTAAGTAGTTGTTTTACTACAAAAATAATATTATAGTTCAACGAAAAAAAATTAAATATTTTCAATATTACCTTAATTTATTGTTCATATTTATGCATTACCCTAGGTTTAGGGTATTATGGAATTTTTAAAGGCCTACTTATTCAAGTTCTCGGGCTACCTATTTTTAGGCTTTAATGGCCTTGGCCCACATTTTAGGTATATTTTCCTTTTTCTGGGTGTAGACCCAAGGCTATAAAAAACAGGAAAAAAAGCTAACTTCGGTAAGTCGAAGTTTGTATACCCTTGAAGTTTGCAATTGGATCCATTTCGATCATATTGAAAAATAACGTAGTTATATACAATTTCATTTTTTTAAGCATACCTCTAACAATTGGTTATTTTGATTCATACATCTTACATTTTACAGTTTCATATATGTATATTTACAGATTGCGTCTATGGCAGTTATATTATAAAGTTTTCCGATTTTAATAATATTGAAATTAATTTAAAACGGTAATTTTAAAATTGTAAATAATATACGTCTTGACATTTATTCAGATAAGTTGAAAAACGGCGAAGTTATAATTTGTTCATTAAATATTCCGATCGTTCCTATGGCAGCTATATTAGATAACCGTATGATCTGGCCAGTTCCGATTTATTTACTAATGGGAAAAATATAAAGAAGACTTTCAACAAACTTCAGGTACACAAAACAAAGTCGTCAAAGAATCTATTTTATAGTTACATGAATTCTATACTTTCGAGTATTAAACATTTCTTACTAATGCTTAGTAACTTTATACCTTCGAAGGTATAACAATTATAATTTCGCTGTTATCAATTTAATACCATAAAGTATATAAGATAAAGTGTCTAGTATATTTCTTAGTGTGTATGGCTTATATTTAGTACAGATCGACTAGGTCATACGGTTGGACCTATCGACTTGATTTTTTTTTTAATGCTACAGTCGAGTGTGACCGACTGTGAGATACACCGTACCCAAAGCATTGTGGGTGAAATTAAATAGCACGTGAACATGGAAAAAAGAAAATATTGACAAATGTTGCTAGAAACATGTTGAGCAAAACCCAAAAAAGATAAATGTTGCCAGGAACATGATGAGCAACACCTAAAAATGACAAATGTTGCTAGGGACATGTTGAGCAACACGCACTTAACATCTCTCTCTCTCTCAATAAAAAGAAGAAGCATACACAGAAACTTTATTGTTTAATAACTTTTTATAATTTTCGGGGGCGGAAGTGTGCGTGACCAAATTTTAAAACATACTTGACTGCGTTCAACAGATTCAAGTGATGTCAACAATTTTGATAACTCGAGCTCTTATAGTCTTTGAGATCTATTGTTTCACAACGGACAGACATAGATGGCTAAATCGACTGGGTTGGTGACGCTGATCAAGAAAATATATGTACATATGTATTCTTCATAGGGTCGGCGTTTTCTTCTTCTGCCTGTTACATACATTCTCGGTTGGCAATAACTTACTATATATTACAATTGTACCCTGTGGATAACGGGAATAAAAATCGTAAAAGATTAAACCACTAATAATACAAAATTTCACTCAACCGATCAAACCGATCATACGGAACTTTTGGAATAGCGGAATATCCGGGCTTGTTGTCACCTGACTGATTTTTGCTTCAAACACGATTTTTAATATTAACTCATAAATATAATGGCGGCAGGTAAAAATGAATAATTCTCTATCTGTGTTTGATGATGTAGTATCACAACAAAGAATTTGTACCTTATCATCTAGGTTGCAATCTGCAACCGCGTTCCAAACCGCTTTTGCCTGTTCTGTTCCCCATGAGTTTTCTAATCTTGGCACATCTATCAATTGTTCTTTATTTCCATATGAAATAACTACCGGAAGCCGTGCTTCTTTTGATTTATTACATTCTTTACATTCAGGCAGGCTCCGGTTTTCACTTTCACAAGATTCTCTCGTTTTTGTTTTCGAAAACGAGAAATTGGTGCTCATGTTTTCACATTCACAAGACTTTTTCGTTTTCAAAACCCGGTAAGTTTGTCTTGTCGAAATGAAAAGAAAATGCCTTTTTCTAGATCAAATCGGTTCTTAATTGCAAAAGGAAAAAAATAGGTGACTCGTTGTTCTATTGATGTTCATTTGACACCATTAGTAGATCAATCTAGTTCGTATTTTCTTTTTAAAATTTTTTTTTCTGACCTCACCTTGAATTCGTGAAAAAAATATTTGCCGTCGACAACAGCAACTTTCGTTTTGGTGTGCAGTGCTGCCGTACTGTTGGTAGAACAAAACAATCTGGTCGAGAAGCTTGATAAATGAAAAGGTGGGCATTAATAATGTTCAAAAAGGATAAAATAAGCTTTTAATAAATAAAGTAGTTTATTTTAATGTTTAAATGGTATTTTTAACAATAAAAAATGGTATAAAAGTCATATCATCAAAGGGTGGCAGCCCTCTTGGACCGATGAATAAACAATTTCTGCCTTTATTTGGCTTTTAAACAAACAATTAAAAAGAGTAAAGGCATTTAAGCATTCCGATAAAAATTAACAATAAAACGATTAAATATTTCGATAACAAAACGATGACTAAAAGTTTGTGAAAACCGAAGCCCCTAGAAAAGAAAACGTAAATTTTTGGTCTAATACGAAAACGAAAAATAAAAGTGAAAACCAGAGCACGCCTGTATAATTAATTAATATCATTTTCGATATATTTTTAATTTTCTTAGTTTTTTTGTACTTTTCCATAAGAATAAGCTATTTTCCGCTAAAATTCTGTTTCACTTCCATAAATAACTAGATTTTAATAAAATCGGATAATAAACATGGAAGTTATTCAACAATAAAGTTTCTGTATATGCTTCTTCTTTTTATTGAGAGAGAGTTATGTTGAGAGTGCCAGTGCGTGTTGCTCAACATGTCCCTGTCAACATTTGTCTCCATTCGACAACATTTTCTTTTTTCCATGTCCATGTGGTGTTTAATTTTACCTACAATGTTTTGGGTACCGGGTAAAAATGTCAAATAGCTGGCATACGAACGATTGAAAATTTGAGACTTGTATTTTTTTTTTTTTTTTTTTTTTNNTTTTTTTTTTTTTTTTTTTTTTAACATAAAGCCAAATGTTATTAGCCATAGTAATAGTTGGTTCACATGGCAAACTTCGGCTTCCCGTCGTTAGCTTTCAATCTTGTTTTCTTCTATTATTTTTGAGGTATCATTATATTTGAGGAATCTAATAGTCAGTCACATTCGGCTGTAGCTTTCCAACTTGTTTTGCAATCATCCGTTCTTTGATATCCACACATTCCACTTTAATGCCTGCTAAATCCGTTTTAAGAAGTCGACTGAGTGGCATCGTTTTCTCTGTGAAATCAGTTTTATGCACTTAACAAGGCATTAATGGTTCTGTACTTCCTGTACTTCTCAAAATATAAGAAAAGTTTAAGACTTTTGATACATGTCAACTAACATTAGTTTATATGTCATAGCGATTTGAAGTGCGCGCTCTTGCACTAGCATACTCTTGCAATGAGTTTTTCTTTTGCGTTTCTTACCCGAAGATCTACTACAACGATTTGGCTCAAACTTCTACCCCATATTCTTAAATGTGCTCGCTATTGTGCATCATCGGTTTACTGTTTTAATGTTATTTAAATCGGAAAAAAATGTCAAATAGCTGGCATACGAACGATTGAAAAATTGAGATTTTATATTACTTGTACTCCGATTTTTTTTTTTTTTTTTTACATAAAGCCAAATTTTATTAGCCATAGTAATAGTTGGTTTACATGGCAAACTTCGGCTTCCCGTCGTTAGCTTTCAATCTTGTTTTCTTCTATCAATTTCATTCCCATATCACAAATTTTTTTTTTTTAATTTAGCTTGCGATATTTTCATTGCTTTTTCATTATATTTGAGGTATCTAATATTAATTATTAAAATAGAAATCAAATTAAATGGTTATAAAAAAAATATAATAAAACTAATAAATATAACAATAAGACGCACCAGGAAAGGATAAGAAAAATTATATGAACTAGAATACGAATGAAAAACGGAATATATTTGTTATGATAATAATAATTGAAGAATAAACATAAAAGAAAGACAAATTAACGTAAAAGAAGAGGGGAAAAAAATTAATAAAACAAAAACAATAAATAAATACGGGTTATACCACAAATACATATTTATATATACAACATATTATATACTTTGTACGAAAAAGGTACACAAATCAGGGAGCACGCTTTACAGAATGTAGTTTTGAATTAAAAAAAAAGGTGTTTGTATTGAATTCCCCTTAAACGTTTTCTAAAAAATGTATACCATGTATATGTTCTTTAATTGGTTATTATTATATACCATATATAGTCTTTTACAGGCTGTTTGAAATACGAAAATTATATTTATTATAATTAACAATGTTAATCAAATCAATTCCATTTAGGTTGCTGTATTCGTGTATTTATCAAATTTTAGGTCGCTAAGTATTTACATCGTAACTAAAATATTTGTCTTTAAGAAAATTACAACATTATGGCAATTATGAAGAAACAGACAATATAAATGTATAGACTCTACCAAACTATATTAGAAGTATAAAGTTAAACATGTTTAATAAGCATTTAATAAAGTAAAATAAATATATTCATTACAACAATTTATTAAACAGATACACAAACTTACTATCAATTACTCAAAAAGGGATTACAGGACAATAAAACTCCATATACACATTTTTAATATAAATTGCAGATTAATTACATTTCAAATATATTTATATAATCGAAGAATTTAATAAAAAAGTACTTAACAAGATTTCTTTGAAAGCATTTTTAATTGACTTAAGGGAGTGGTTGCAATACATTGACCTGAGTAGATTTGGTTTGTACTTGGGGAGAAACTTGATACTTACTTTGTGGCGGTTTGGCTGTAGTGACCGGTTGACCGGCATTGTTCCAAGAATTTATTTGGCTGCAGAAGAGGTCCTCGAAATTCATATCGCGACCCATTCGAGGACATTACAGGCAGCAGTCGGGTACGCCGCTGATAGCTACTTGGGCACGCTGATAGCTGCTTGTCAATTTTTTTTAAATTGTTATTTTGGATTTTTATTTATTTTTTTCTTCTTTTTGTTCAATTAATAAATTTTGCTCAATTTTAGCTCAGATCCCGCAAAAGCCCAAAAAATGTTTGTTTTTTTTTTTTTTCCATTGCAGTTTTTATCCTTTTTATTTAGTTAATACAATTTATTTCAGTTCTGCCAATATGAGGTCAACAGTTGTCGTTGTATCTAGCATGAAAATGGGCGCTTCATGTGTAATATAGGTAAGTTATATTTATATTTTGCTGAATTGGCCCAAATTTAATCCCGCACAAAACCAAAATATTTTTTGTTTTGCATTTTTATACCCGGTACCCATAGGGTACAAGGATATTATTAAAGTCTCTTTAATTAGTAAGATGAGTAACGCCATACGATTTTTTTGCACACGTTCTTTTCGGGCTGGCTCTAGGAGCTGGCTCCAGGCTCTCTTGAAATTTTGCTCTCTCCTACACATACAGCGACATCCGACGACCGTATGTGCACACGTATTCTCACGCATTGTTAATCTGCCTGCATGTATTTGTTTGTTTACATCGCATTATAGGGAATTTGACCGATTTTTTTGAACAAAAATAATAACTAGCTCAGTTTATTAGATATCAACATGAAAATGTACCAATCGTAATTATATATATATAGAATAATTGTGGATAAAAATTATCCGGATCAGACAACTATATCCTATAGCTTTCATAGGAGAGAACGGGTAAAATTTAAGATATCCGCATAAAAATTGGAAAACTTAAAATTTATACTCTTCTAACAGAATATAGCAAATTTTGTCGAGATCGGATCACGATTTCCTATAATTTTCATAGAAACAATCTTACCAAAAACTGCTTCGCATCTGGTAAGCAAAACAGCGTTGCCATACAAAAGGTAATGTCCTAAAAATGAAAATATGTCGCAAAATCGTAAAAAGTGATATTTTTAATAACATTTATTTGAACAATAATTTAATACTCTGCAACATACAATACATCTTGTGGATGGACTCTTCCGGACTCACTTTAAATCTCTTATGAACCATGAGACTTTATCCAAAATATGCATTTGCAAGGCTACTTACATTTTTGGTCTATTAAGGGGACAACACGATTTTTTTTTCAAATGACGTTTACAAACACATAATACAAACCACCCAGATTGGAATTAATTTCAAAAATTTTAGTTATATTGTTTTGTTTTTCACTTCTGATGACTTAATCTTTGCCAACAAAACGTAATATTACAGACGCCTGTGGGTTGCAAATGCAACAGTTGTGTTTATCAGCTGATTCCTTTGTTGTGGCGCCCTCTATTAAAATTTCTGTTATGCAACACTGAAGATTTGTGTATTGTGAATGCGTTACACTGAAACTTGTTTTAATTTTCCGACTTCCAGAAAATGGGTTTTGGTCACAAAAATATGTCGAAATATACCCTTCACATTATAAATTCTAAGTTAATTTTGAAAGTCGCTTGCCCCATCATACTAAAAACTCTTATTTAGTAATGCCTTTATATAATAACTACTCGAATATATGTACGTATATAAAGAAACATAATTTATTTTATACATTATGTCACATTGAAACCATTATCATTAGGGTATTTAGCGTGCGACTTGTTAAAAATATGCGAATGCAACGATTTTTAGATGCTAATGCACGCAAGTCGTGCCTCAAGAACGTAAATTATGCGATTGAACAGGTTGAATATATTTATATTTATTTTTATATATATATATTGATTTATAAATTTATATTGTTTTTATATTATATTAGTAAATTTCCTAGTAAATTGCATTAACTATGCATTTGAACTTAGAACTTTCTGGTTCTAAATATTGTTCTCTCGCGTGTGGGCAAACAATTCCCAACTGGTCTTAACATCCCTAGCATGGAGTGATGGTTGCCGGCCAATTCTTAGATACTTATGTTTGGGCTACGGTGGAAGTAGAAAGTCTCTACAGCAACATAAGCCTTGAAAACAGAAATTTATTTCTTTCTTTCTTTAAAACAAAAATAAAAGTTCATGTTTTAGGAAACTACATTTTCCTGAAAAAAAAAGATAGAAATCACCAATATTTTAAGAAATAGTTGTTCTTTTTTAAAAAGGCGGCTTTCTAATAGCTTAGTTCGAGGTATAAACATTCAAATTAGACAATTTGAGTGCAATTATGGCGATGGCCGAGAAGAAAGAGCACAGATCAGTGGTAACAAGTGCAGCCTGTCCCACTGCCAAAAATCTACGCGCGATTTTCCCGCCCTTAAGCTATTTAGGTTTCCAGAAAAAGATCCAGCAACTTTATTTAAATGGGCGGAAAAATGCAAATTTTCTGAAGATTTTGTGGCGAGCACTTCATCACTGTTTTTATGCCAAGATCATTTCTCACCAGATGATATTGGGATAAAATATCTGAGGAAAGGAACAATCCCAGATCGCAATCTAATCAAAGATTACAGATGCAATAATAATGAAATTGATAATAATGATGAAATGGATTTCAATGATGTAAGATCGCCTCCACGATAAAGACTCCGATCACAGTCCCCTGCTGAAACTTGTCGCCAGTGCCACAAAAGCACAAAAACATTGAACATTTTCCAAAATAAATATTTTACTTTTAAAACAATTTCGGATAAAAAACAAATGCGAATTAAAATGCTGAAAAAGGAAATTCGAATTTAAAACGAAAGGTGATTAGGTTGGAGGCAAAGTTAAAAAAAAACCTACTTTCTGAAATTGATAAAATGAATTTAACTGGAAACGAAAAAATATTAGCGAAAATGCTTCTCAAAGAAAAGAAGGAAACAATATGAGATGGAATGATTCCGAAAAATGGTTTGCTCAGAGCATTTATTACAGGTCAACATAAACATATATGTTTTTAAGGGACTCGTTGGAGTTAAATCTTCCCAGTCCATCATCTCTACAAAAGTGGAATAGCATAAGAAAATTACAGCCGGGAGACAACGAATGTTTGAACTCAGCCCTTAAAGATACGATCAAGGAAATTACTGAATCTGAAAAAGAATGCATAATAACTTGTGATGAAGTTGCAATAAAAAAAAAATTTAACATACAATACGTCTGTTTATGTAATTGATGGCCTAGAGCATTTACTTGAACGCTCTAATAAAATGGGAAGCCACATATGCGTATTTGTTATACGGGGTATTTTAAAAAAATTGAAATTTATATTAAACTATTTTGTGCCCGAAACAAATATAGAAGGATAATGCCTTATTTTTAAAAATATTAATATTGCAGAAAATATTGGGTTTAAAGTAAGAGGCGTTGTTTTTGATCAAGGAGGTAACAATAGAAAATGTACCTCATTACTTGAAGTCACGAATGACAAACCTTATTTTAGCTTCAATAATAGGAAATATTATATGTTTTATGACATTCCGCATCTTTTTAAATCTATAAGAAATAATTTCCTGAAAGCTAGGTTTG
>VNJZ01009786.1:0-14821 GCA_008042795.1 Drosophila asahinai | reverse complement strand
TACCATTAAATGATAGCTTCACACAAAGGAATTCAACATCGTTGCATTCCTCGAAAGTTAATAATTCAGACGTGGGGTTGGAGTCAACCGCAAAGAGGGCCCCACCTCCTTGCCTGGAAGGCCGATCAAGCCTGTATGTTTTGTACACAGCTGGAAAAACTTCGGAGTTTAGGATCTCCGGCCTTAACCAGGCTTATGTGAACACAATCACCTGGGATGAAAAGGAAACATTATTAGAATACAATTTAGGAAGCTTACTACGTAAGCCTTTTGGATTCTGATAGGAAAGAAGGAGAGAATTGGTTGGTTTTTGGGAACGGACGTAGCTGGCACAGTGGTTTTGTCCGGCCTGGGTAGACTAATTCCTACAGGCCGTCTCTTTTTTCTCTTAGCTTCGTACTCCTTAACAACCACATAATGAGGCCAGAAATCGAAAGAGCATATCGTGTTAAAGGGTTCGCCAGGGACATTTATTTTGAAATATGAAATATCCCAAGCATAAGAAAATGTAATTGTATTGTTTAATTTAATTGGTTGGCTGTATTACCAATCTCGGCCGGTAATCCAGGCCTGTCACCCTGGGGAGTATTCGGGACGGAGATCTGAGGGGTCGTTAATTTTGATATTGACCTCCCAGCGGACTCAACGGAAATCAACGGCGTTGAGTTGTAGGGCAGCGGCCAAAAGCAAACTGTGGTTTTCTTTCGCTTTGAAGACTCGTTTAATAGCTTTAGGCCATTAAACTTTGAGTCCAGCTCCATGAGCACCTGATTAGTTTAACGAAAACAGACAAGAAGCTCTTTGAAACCATTTTTGGCATTGCCGCATAAAAGCCATAATTTCCCTTTCAACATCGCGACAAGCTTCACAGCAACAGCGCAGTCCTCTTGCGCTTTTAATAATTTTAGCCGCCCGGCCTGTGCAATCAATGCACTTGACGTGCACAACACGTGCACGTGCAACCTTTTTGCAGGTTTTAGTTGAGCAGATAATATTGTAGCACATTTTAGTGACTACCAATCAGAAGATAAGAGAACATAAGAGTAGTTACGTGCACTAAGCGATAGAGAGAGAGAGCGAGAGTTAGGGAGCTTAAGCCGTTGAGCTGTAATATCGGAGTAACGGATAAAGAATAAAGAGGAAAGCAAAAATGAAGATTAGCAATCGCTGCACCAAAACTAATTTGCAATTAATATAGTTATTAATACACAAAAACAGCAGCATGCACACGCGAAGTGAAACGGTGAATTATTATTGACACAAGTAAAAGTTTTAAATAAAACCCCCGTGGTTCATAGCAAGGAATTAACACAAAAGCGAGGCGCAAAACAAAAACACGACCGTTCACTTTGAAAGAGAAAACGATACGAAAACGATGAATGAATTGTACTTTTGAAGAAGCGATCCGGTAGACTCCCTGCTAACTGTTTAGTCGTACGATTTTACGCTGCGATTTGCTTTGGTTATCTCTAGTTATTCTCTAAGCAGAAAATTTCCTGTAACTAGGTGCGATAGAGAATAGTTTTATATCGTATAAGCTTAGTTATTCTCTACAACACCTAAGAACTATGCAAGGAGTTATTACACCAGTTTACAAAATAAAAATAAATAAATGCTCCAAGTCTGTTAATGTGAAATTCTGGAAGAGTTGAATCCTCAGATCACGAAAATGGCTTTAATTTTTTGTTCTATGGATACGTTTTTTTAAAAAATATTTTTAAAAGTTTTACACAAAAAAAAAAGGTGTAGCCAATCAATTTGGCCGTCGAATGTTTTATTTTACAGGTAATGAACTAGCCTTTCGATTTTTACACACTTTATGTACTTAAGTACTTTGTGTGCTAGAGGTCGATAAACTTAAAAAAAGTGGCCATTTCAATCAGATAACTGAAATGTTAACATGCTGCTAGCATCCTAGAAACTCGAAAAAAATCCTTTCGGAAATCAAAATGTATCATTTCAACTAACTTTGAAAACCCACGATAAATCTTTTTTTCAGCGTATTTCTGGAGTTTTAGGACTTTTGATATTTTGGACGGTCAACTTTAGGAAAAAACAAGTTTATATTTTCAAACGGATTTTTTTCAAATTTGTTTTCAAGTTTATCGAGTTTCAGCAAACAAAGTACTTATCCAATATACATTAAGTGTATAATAATCGAAAAGTGAGTTCATTACCTGTAAAAAAAAACATTCGACGGCCAAATTGGTTGATTTCAACTGCTCGTAAAATGATCAGATTTTTTTTTTTGTGTAAAACTTTTAGAAATATTTAAAGATAAACGTATCCATAGAAAAAAATTTAAAGCCATTTTCGATATCTGGGGATTCAACTTTACCACAATTTCACGTTAACAAGCTTGGAGCATTTTGAGTGTAAACTAGTGTTATCAGACGCCATCCTAAGTTATAGAGCTTTTGGAAGATTGGATTTGGAATGGAATATCACTGGGAAAACATTTTGTCAGGACTAGCTAATTGCAGATCAGCTTCATAATTAAGGATTTTTTTCTTTCATCATAATGGCGATCTGATAAATTACTGATTTTACTTTTAATTTTTAATATAGCAATGTATATATTTAACCTTAAAATAACTGATCACATATCTTTTTTTCCTATAAAATATTTTCTTAATTCTCAATTTCAACGCAAGGGCTTTACTGTTCCTACACAAAAAAATATTTACTAAAGAACCATCATACCTCTTTAAAAAAATACGTTTCACATCTATAAGAAGAAATTATATAGTTTGCTTAAGTTTTAAGCTCGCAAGTTCTGAAAGACATTTTTATATACACGCTCGTCTTTGAAATCTACTCCCAAACCACATTAAACAGATCAAAAACGCAACGCGTTTTTTCAAAGAATTTCGAAGTATAAAACGATGTGACTAGTACTTTAAAGAAAAGTTAATCTTGTTGTGTTAGGATGTAAGTCAGTATATCAAATAATAATAATATGTAAAATATGTACTATAATAAGCAATAAGTTATCAACCAACATAAGCACATTCCTTAACAAATTTTTTAAAGAAAATGTTCTATCATATGCAATTTAAATTATTATCTTCCTTATTATCTTACTTTGTTGAAAAATTATTAATTTTGCAACAGAAAAATTAAATGGCCCCACTGTGCAACATATGGGGCTTAATATTAATATGCATTAAGGGAGAAATTAAAAAAAATATATATAGAATATGTAATTAAAAAACTAACAGTGACTCTCCAGTGGTTTTTATCAAAAGGATTCGACATTATTTAGTACTCACGTTTTCGGCAAATCTGGCGTATTTACCCTCCTCAGACAAATTATCACTTGCACATCGTTTTAAATGGGCAATTAGGTACTTCCGTATAGATTTCATAGATGGCAAGATAATACTGCATACAACAGATAAAAGTGCCCAATTTTTTAAATTAATTCTTGAGTTAACATCTGGATGATCAGTAGTCTGCTTAATTAACTGAAGATAAAGTTCATTTAATAAAGACTCTTTTTTCATACACTTCTCCATTATAGATTGTACGATTAAAATATGTTCGTCCTCAGCCCGTTTGATTGTTTCGCCTGTAAATAAACAAAAGTATTTTTGTATATATTTTTGTATAGTGCCAATGAGGTACGATTATATATATCTCTCTTATATATAATAAAGTGGCAATTCTTTGTAATGTTTTAACTCAAGAACGGGATTTTTTAGCTAAATCAAATGTTTAGGCTTCGATCAGACTACTTAGTAGATCGGTTTTGTAAAGTTTGCATAAAATTGGTTTAGCGGTTCTTCAGTTATTACATTTTTAGCAATGTTTACGGGCAGCTGCTTTGATATTATTGTCAGGTGATTTTCGTCGAATCTTTCCTATCGTTCGTATAAAGGGTGAGTCTAGAATTGTTAAAATGTATTCTATATATGTGCGTGAACTTTTCACATTTTATCTTTTTTATATGAAGAAAAAATGGCACGACCTAGACGAGCAAATATAGGTAGGTAAACTCGTAGTGCAAATGACGATCACGGACTGCAGATGAAGGTAGTGCACGAAATAGATCTGTTGACCCCGTACCTGTACAGAATCTTTGACGGCGATCACAAATACGTCGTGCTGTTTTGGCTGAAATGATGAATTCTGCTTTTAATTACAACAGTCAGATTGATTGTAGTACGTACGGATACATTGGAATGATGGACGCAATATGTTGTACGGATACGGGTTAGACGTCCATTGAGTTAATACACCTAATCGCCATGTAGTCTCAGGGTGTTATAAATCCATAGAGTTAATACACACAATCAAGTTTTTTATTTGGTTCATTTATTATTTGATTTGAGCAGCTGTAGTTGCCGCTCCAAGCTCTCAGGAGTTTCTCCTTTTATGAATATGAGCTAAAGAAGGCTAAGTCTCGCAGCTGCGCTGCCAACAGCGGAGCCACGGTTATATATTCTTAAGCATATAGCTATGCTCGCTTAGGCTGGAGCGCGGAGGTATATGCACATACATGAGGTCCGCTCGTGTTACAATTATGCTAACACTTGCACTTTCTGTGTGCGGGCCAAGGCATAGCGAACGGTTCTTATTTCGGCCACTTGGGTTTATGACCGGGACTTTGAATTATGTAAACACTGCAACAAAGCATACTATATACACGTATGAAGTATATTTCTGAGAACAGTGAGCTCTCGATATGTGCATACTACATCTCCCTCCTTTTGAAAAATAACGTAATTATATGAAGTTATTTTTAATTTATGTATAATTCAATTTATTTTTAATTTATGTATATTAACATATGTTTTTATTTTGTTCTTAGAAAGTACATGTATTTCACAAAAATAGAAGAATTGTAAAATTTAATTTTTGTTTTTCTACTTAATTTGTTTATACCCTTGCAGAGGGTATTATAATTTTGACCAGATGTTTACAACGCAGTGATGGAGGCATCTTCGACCCCAAAAGTATATATATTCTTGATCAGCATCACCAGCCGAGTCGATCTAGCCATGTCCGTCTGTCTGTCCGTGTGTCTGCCCGTCTGTCTGTCCGTCTGTCTGTCTGTCCGTCTGCCGGTTTCTGCGCGAACTAGTCTCTCAGTTTTTGAGCTATCGAGCTGAAATTTGCAGCATAGTCTTATTTCTTTAGCACGCAGTATATATGTCGGAACGACCGAAATCGGATTACTATATCCTATAGCTGCCATAGGAATGATGGCGAAATTAATGTAAAAAAAATTTTAACTTCTCTGAAACTAGATATTTTGTAAGGTCGCATATTATAGTTATTGCATACTCGTTGCCATTTTCTGTTTGAGGTAATGGGCCGATGGTATCAATTAAAACAGCGTCAAAAGCTGTGTTTGGGGTATTTGGTAATATCATTGGGGCCTTTGTATGTAGTTTTAGCTCTTTGACAGTCTACACACGTTTTTAAATAGTTTTTTATGGTTTGTATCGTTTTGGGCCAATAATAAAGTTTATTTATTTTTGATAGGGTACGCGTAATCCCTGTATGGCCTCCTTCTATTGGGTCGTTATGATATCTTAACTTACTTACTTGTGTTACCTTTTGTAATAGCGCTATTTTTATATTTAGTAAATGTTTATTGCCCTTAATTTTGAATTCATTTATAGTGACAAATTGGAAATTTTTTTCACTTGGTAACAACTGTATGTTAATGATTTTATGTATCCCGGCTTCTGAAATAAGCCTTTGAAAAAATTGACCGTAATCGAATTATTCATTAGAAAATAAATCTTTAACTGAAAATTGTTAAATAATTTGTTTGCCTCGTTTGAGTACACATTTGAAGTTATTAATTTATATTTTTACAAATTTCTTTACGTCTTTATTGCACACGACTTCGTAGACATTGGACTCGTATATTTTATCATGCATTTTAATTTTTTCATCTGCGCATATGTTTTTCTGTCTTTTTGATGACCTTGTTTGGACTCTCAATATGTTTCTGTTCATTTGTATTAAGTATTCTACATTTATGCGAGATAATAAATCCGCAACATGATTATCCTTCCCCTTGATGTGTTCAACTGTAAATTGATACTCTTCTAAATCTAATCTCATTATAGTCAGCTTTGAAGTTGGATTCTTCAGAAAATAGGTATACTGTACTAGTGGTCTATGATCTGTTTTTACTAAGAAATGCATTTCATACATATATGGTCTGAAGTGTTTTATTGCAGTGTATAGCTGCTAATTCCTGTTCTGTAGTCGATTTATTTCTTTCTCCCTGGGTGAAAGCTCTCGATGCATATGCAATTGGTAGTTGCGCACCGTTGCAGTCTTGTGAAAGTACTGCACCACATGCATGTTTACTTGCATCTGTGGTTATGCAAAATTCTTTGCTAAAATCAGGGTATTGCAATAATGTTGGCTTCATTAATGCGTTTTTAAAATATTTGAATGATTCTTCACATTCTTGAGTCCATTTGAATTGGACATTTTTCTTGCACAGTCTTGTCAAGTCCCGTGGGTATTGTGCGAAATTATTAATGAATCTTCTATAGTAATTACAAAAAGCGACGAAACGTCGTGCACTATCCGAATCTGTTGGAGTTGGATAATTTTTAATTACATCATATTTTTTATCATCCGGAAGGATGCCATGGTCTGTACATTTATGGCCAAGGAATGTTACCTCGTGCATAAAGAATGAACATTTCTCTGGGTTTAGTTTAAGGTTGTGCTTTCTACAAAGTTCGAACATACTTGTAAGATTTTTAAACATGTGCTGACTGATTTTTGAACACCGATGATAACTAAATCATCCATGTAAAGAAATGCTTGCGATGGTTCTAGACCAGAAAAAGCAAGTTGCATCATTCTCAAAAATGAATTTTGGGCTACTTTAAGACCGTATGGTAATCGCGTGAAGTGATATGAGTCAGTGCTTGTAGAAAAAGATGTTATATTTCTAGATTTTACTTTTAGTTCAATCTGATGGAAGCCAGACATTAGGTCTAGACACGAGAAATATTCAGTAAAATCAATTGATAAACATGCGAGATATTAGCAATAAGGTTAGAATTTTAACACATTCCCCTAAGGCATTGCTTTTGTTGTTGCAAGCTGTAGCCGACAGGTGGCGCATTCGAGCCTTGGCCGCGGAAAGAAATGACAAAAGAAGAAATGCAGAAGAAATGACATAAGAATAGAGCAAAAAATGACAAAAAATAACATAATTCATTTTTTGGTGTCCTTATAAAATGTATCATTCATATTTAAGTATGACATTAAATTGTTTAGGTCGGGAGCTAATTCGAGAGGCGATTTATTTTAAGAAGTATCGAAGTAGAGTATGATAATGTATGTACAATTTAAATTGCCTTTTAGTGTAAAGCACAAACGTTTAGGTACCGGGTATCTCACAGTCAAACACTCTCGACTGTAGCTTTCTTACTTGCTAAGAAAGTGGGCTATTATATTCTGATATAAACGGTTAGTCAAACCGATACCGATACCGATACCATCTATAATAAATTTTTCTACCTATCTGTTTATTTCTGGTTTTTCTGTTTCCGCATTTCTATAGTTTTTTTATGTGTACTGGAGTTTTGTCTGCTAATCTTAATTTTTGCTTGTAAAAGTTGTTACTTGATATTGCTTCTGTTTCTAGACCAAATATGTCACTGTATTTGGTGCATAATTCAGTAAGTTCTGTTTTCACATGGTCTGGGAATTGTAATTTGGTTAAGACTTTATTAGTTCTATTGGTTTGGTTTTTATTAAATGATTTAATTTCGTAATTTTCTATTGATTCCAATTTAATGTTTGGATTTTTGATAGTTTTATTTTTATTTGTTGTATTCCAAATACGAACTATTGCACTATTGCGTGTTACGATGCTGTTAGCTGTAAATACCCCAGGATGAATTTCCTGATTTGGTATTAAAACAACATCTTCATTAGTCTGGAGTGTTATTTTTCTCATGACTTCCGACCTTGCTGGCAATAATATTGAATTGTCAATAACATTGTGTAAGAGTGGCACATGTATTTGGTATTTAAGTGATTGTGGTTTTAATATTAATTCATCGATGTGATAATCTATTATGCAATCGAATTTTCGAATGAAGTCAAGTCCGAAGATTACGTCACACGGTACGGGGATTCATTATTAACTATTTGGAAGTCATGACTGATTGTGAAATAATCGAAGAGTGAATCAATTGTTGCTAGTCCAATTGATTGAATTGTTCCCTGGCCAATTCCTGTTATATTTGTTTTGAAAGTTTGATTAATTTCAGAACATATGCTATTATCTTTTAGAATTGATATGTCAGCTCCAGTATCTATTATTAATGTTAATGGCTTATTATTTTTTTGGTTCTGTATTTTTATTATACTGCTGAGATTTAGATTTATATTAAAAACTTTTATGTTCTGTTGCTTAAGGGGGTTTGAGCGTTTTCCGAGCTACTACTCTGTGTTACTCTTACTTGATTGTTACTTTTATTATTACCTCTATTTGAGCCTCCTCTGTTCGAGCCGCTTCTAGAGTTGTTGTTGTTGTAATTATTGTTATTATTATTGTTGTTATTATGGTTGTTGTTGTAATTATTGTTATTATGGTTCCGTTGGCCGCCTCTGTTATAGTTATGGCCTCTATAATTACCACGACTATGATTTCCACCGCGCTGCGGTTAATTTTGGTAATACATAATATATCATTGGCTGTTTCAATAAATATAGCTATTGCTTCGTCCACATTGTTGAATTGACGAGAACGCATAACATGTCTTTGGTTATGCAATTTTTCTTCATTGCTGTTACAGCCTGTTTGGTACTAAATGATTTAGCTTGTTCTAGTGTATATTCTTTTACAATATATGCTCCTTCTAGGGACTTAGCTAACTTCTCTATCTCCTAGGTATACTACTGTGGGCAAAAAGTAAGGTGAATTTTCAATTTAAAATTGGCGGGCTTAAGATGGCGAACTAGTTTTTTTTTTGAGTTGGCTGGACTGTTGATGACATCTGGTGGTAATTTCATGTCAATGTCAGTATCAGTACTATATTTACGCTGTGTTTACCAAACGATCAAGAGTGCATTTGCCGATTTTTACAATGTCTGATTTAATTGAGCAGAGAAGTGCCATCAAATTTTGTTTGCGGAATGAAATTTCGGCTGCGGAAATGTTGAGGATGTTGCGGAAGACCTTTGGTGATTCTACCATGTCCCAGAAAAATGTTTATAAGTGGTACAAAGACTTCAAAGAATTCAAAGGCCAGACCGAAAAGAGCACGTCAAAGTCGTTTAAAAATCATCGTTATGATGACAGTATTTTTCGATTTTCATGGTGTGGTGCACTATGAAATTCTTCCATTTGGCCAAACTGTTAATAAGGAATATTATTTGAGCGTTACAACTCTTGGTTTTTGCCTCACGATAATGCACCGTCGCAGACTGCACTCGTTCTTCGTGACCATTTCGCCAAGAATTCGACGCATATCGTTCAGCAACCACCGTATTCTCCTGATTTGGCTCCGTGTGACTTCTGGCTATTCCCAAAACTCAAGAGACCACTCCGGGGAACGCGTTTCGAGTCGATTGAATAGATAAAAGCGGAATCGACGAGGGCGCTGATGGCTATACCGGAAAGGGACTATTTGGCCTGTTTCGAGGTTTTGAAGAAACGTTGGCATAAGTGTATTTTATCGGGAGGGGATTACTTTGAAGGGGATGAAATTGAACTTTCACTTTACAAACAAATTCACCTTATTTTTTGCCCACAATAGTACACGTTGGGTATTTTGTTTTTCTGGGAGAGATTCAATAATCGTGCAGATAAATTGTCGATTGACTCACATTTGTTTTACATTTGTTTTAAGTTTGATTATGATTTGATCAATTGTACTCTCATTGCTGATTATATTCCTGGCTGGCCCTTTTAGTTTTGTTTTTAATAAAGATATTGCTAAGTTTTCATGCGCGCCCTGTATTGTTTGTATAATTTCCAATGCATCTATGAAACTACGCAGGTATTCAGCTTTACCACTGAAATCCGTTATAATCCTCGGTGCTGTGTTTATAAATTCAATATTAGTTTGCGTCATGATTGCTGGTTTTTGTTCGACAATGCTGGAGTTCGTGTCGCATTCTGATAAATAATTATTTATTACCGCAGGTAATAATCTTTTTCCTTAACTTCTGGGTCAGTGTTACTTTCTGATTCGTCTTCTTCTGTTGAATCTATGTCTTCCTGATCTATTGGATTTGGTTCTTCACTAGTTCCCACTGTCAAAGGGGTGTTCAAGATTGTCGGTATCGATATATCTAGATTATACCTTCTTCTTACCAATAATTTAGATACTAATGACCAGTGTGATTGATTTAGCTTTTCTTTGTTGTTATGTATTAGTATTCTTGCTTCATTAAAGCAGTCTACTAATATCTTTGCGTGTTTATTTAAAGTTTCTGGGAGAATATTTATATTTTGTGAGAGACATTTATTGGATCTTGTTGTAGTTTTATCTTGAGTAATAGTTGTAGTTTTATTTAAGGTTGTTTTAGTAGAGATTAAGTTTTTACACGTTGTTGGCGATAGAGATGGCAGAACAGAACTCTTAGATAAGATACTTATGCGATAACAATACACGCGATATATATTAGGTATACGATATGTGGTGACCAGGGATGGAGATCAATGTACTGCCAATTGTATTTCCAATACTTCCCCTCAATTGGTAAGGTGTTGATCGACTGGACGTATACCCAAGGATGTCTTGCAGGTGTTGTGTTTCGAGGCCCCAAGCCCTTTCGTTAATATGTCTGCTGGCATCTCGGTCGTTGGGATGTACTTCACGGATATAGTTCCCGCTTCAACCAGCTCTCGGATGAAATGGTGGCGGATGTCGACATGCTTGGTGCGTTTGTGGAATACGGGGTTGCGAGCAAGTTGACCAGCTCCTTGATTGTCGTTGTGGATGACGGTCGTCTTCAATTCCCCCAAAACTTCTGTTAGGAAGCTTCTAAGATGAACAGCTTCTTTTGAGGAGTCAGACAGGGCCATGTACTCTGCCTCTGTGCTTGACAATGCAACCGTCCGTTGCTTTCTACTCTCCCAGGATATTGCTGCGCTTGCGAGCTTGAAAGCAAAACCTGTGAAAGATCTGCGATCGTCAATGTTGGCGGCCCAGTCAGCATCTGCGTAGCCTACTAGGTCTTGGCCACTTCGTTTATAAAGCAAGCAATAGTTTTGAGTGCCTTTTAAATAGCGTAATACCCTTTTTGCAGCCATCCAGTGTTGTTTCCCAAAGTTGGTATTATATTGACTTAGTGCACTCACTGCGAATGCAATATCAGGGCGCGTTGACACTGCCAACCACATTAAGGCTCCTACCAAACTCTGATATGGTACGCTGGAGATTTCTTCCTTTTCGCTTTCAGTGGCTGGACACATTTCTGTCGACAATTTTTCGCTCGTGTTAATTGGCGTATTTACAGGTTTGCAGTTTTCCATGTTGAAACGTTTCAGGATGTCTGCTATATACTTCGGTTGGGCCATGGTAAAACAATACGATAGCTTGCCCAAATCTTTAATCTGGAATTTGTTGGACAATTCATGCTTTAACTGCGAAAGCATTTGGGCGTTATTGGTCGCTACTATGAGGTCGTCTACGTAAAGCGATACAATCAGGATTCCATTTTGTTCACGTCTCAAGTACACGCATTGGTCGGCTGCAAGTGGCTTAAGGTTCAGTTCCTTGAGTTGGCTGTCCAGCTTTTTGTACCATTGGCGTCCACTCTGCTTTAGGCCATATAGTGCCTTTCTTAACTTGCAAACTTTCTCGGGGCCATATATCTTCTTCTCTTTTGCTGTTAATATTTCTTGGAACTCAGGTGGGACGCTGATGTAAAGCTCTTCCTCAATGTCTCCATTTAAATAGGCGCTGTTGAAATCGAATTGATGAACATCTAATCCAAGTTCCGTAGCTAAAGCTATTAATATCCTCATTGAACACATTCGGGATACTGGAGAAAAGGTTTCGTCGTAATCGATGCCTTCGCGTTGTGTAAATTCTTTTGCGAACAACCGAGCTTTTCGGCAATTTATCTGTTCAGTCTCAGCAATATGTATATGCGATAACAAAAGGTAGCAATTATCAGGTCAAGAGCGAATGCATATTCTGCTGACATGAAGAAGTCGAACTGGGCAATGTTCCCATTTCTGCATAGATCATAATACACAATAACCCACGTTTCTCTTTACACACAATTTCGTTGACATAAGCATATTCTTTATACTTTGTTTAGCTATAAATACCGTTAAGTTTCCTCAATAAAATCAGTAATTGTTTTGACAACAACGCGAGCTTTACTCATTTGGCTGCATTCAACATAGGCTGTCGCAGAGTCTTCAGACCCTCATGTGCACCATCTATAGTCCAACTGGTTCATGTTCTAGTTGCGACGACACAAGGCAGACAGTTTATGTACTGTATGCCAGGCACCTAAGCCCACATTTACATTATCTTTCCGTCTGGTGAATATTTTGTTCGTAGCACCCACTTCGTTTCGATAACCCTATGGTTTTTCTGACGATCGACGACTTGTGTCGATTTGGTCTGCAATTATTTGATTGTAAATTAATTTGGGCCTTCCTGGTTTACCTGTTAATAGCTTCTTTGGCCTTCCGCGACCACGTTTCATCAATACTTCAGGTTCTGGCTGTTCATCATCTGGTTCAGAGTCCTCTGGCTCGGGATCTTCTGTTCGGTTGCCTTAGATGTCATCTGGGTCGTAATTTTCTGGTCGATGAACTGCAGCTGGTTCAATGTCGATGTCGATTGGAAATTCCATGAATTCCTCGTATTTATAATCGTGCCCAAATAGATGTGTGAAAACGACGTCTCGGCTTTTAATTAACGTTTTGGTTTTTACATCATACAGCCTATAAGCTTTGGCGTCGCTGCAGTATCCAACGAAAACACATTTCCTGGATTTTGAGCTGAACTTACTCTTTGATCGTTTGTCCAGTGAGTAAGCAATTTGACCAAACTTTTGCATATGTTTTACAATTGGGATGCGATTGTTCCACAGTTTAAAAGGCGTTTCTCCACATAGGCTTCTTGAAGGACATCTGTTTCTAATGTAGTTTGCGGTGTTTACTGCTTCGGCCCAGTAGCTCGCAGGTAGTGCAGCCTGTAACATCAGACAGCGAGCCATTTCTACAAGGGTTCGGTTTTTACGTTCGGCTGTACCGTTTTGTTGAGGTGTATATTCTACGGAATACTCGTGCTTTATTCCTTGAGCTGCAAGATAATTTTTGAACTCATTATTAGTGTATTCTGTACCGTTATCTGACCTGATTGTTTTTAGCTTCTTTCCAGTTCGCCGTTCGACGTAGTTCTTGAATTCTTTAAATTTCTGGAACACTTCTGATTTACTTTTGATAGTGTAGAGCTCGCACCATTTCGAGAAGTCGTCTATAAATGTCAAAAAGTAACGGCTGCCTCCGTGGCTGTTTACACGCATGGGCCCGCATACATCGCTGTGGATTAATTCTAGCGCATCCCTTGCCCTTGAATTTGATACTGGAAACGGCTTCTGGGACTGCTTTCCCTTGATGCATATTTCGCAAATTGGGAGACTCTCCTTTAGGTTTACCCTAGCTCCTTGGACTTTGCCTTTTCCGATCAGTTCTTTCAGATCCGGCTCATTTAGATGGCCGAAACGCTCATGCCATTCTTTGATGCTGTTTTGCTTACTTACAGCGATCTGACTGCTTTCGTGTGCTTCTTCGATCTGGTACAAGTCCAACTTACGGGGAGCGGTAAAAACTAATTCTCCTCCTTTGGCTCTTACTACCTCAGCTTTCTCCTTCTTGAAAATTACATTAAAGCCGTGATCACATATTTTTGAGACCGGTAAGCGATTGGTCCTTAAATCCGGCATGTAGAGTGCGTTTTTCAGGCTGGCAGTGAACTTGATGTTTGGGGAGAACTGAACGGATCCATATCCTTTTATATCTGTGGCCTCATCATTCGCCAGTTTGCTGGCTCCAGGGTCTCGAACATATTTTTCTGTGAGCCCATATGTGACGTTGCTCCAGAGTCTAGACACCAGTTACTGCAATCACTGATTGTATAATTAGCTATCTTGATGTACATGCTTTCACTCTGGTTCTTCATTGGCTTTTACACTAACCATACAACTATATAGTTGTAGACTACTCATTTCATACAACGAAAATGGACACAAACATTTCTTAGCGGCTCTCTCTCTCTCTTCGCTCTCTCATTCTTATGCCGCACACTGATTGCGAGAGTTCGCTCGTTTAGTCGCAGAGTGGCGCATCTTGAAGAAGGTTGCTCTGCGAGTTCTTTTTTATATGTATGCGAGTTCATGCATTCACGACACGGGTGCATGTGTGCGATCATTTCATTTCGACCCAGCAAGAATATTTGGTCTTTTGCTACTTTTCATACTAGGTACCCTAACAATATGGGCATATTCACTATTGGGTTAATGGTAAAAATAAGAATGTTATATGTTATAGTATATTTCTTAATGTTTCAGCTTACATTTCATATCTGTTTACAAATTCAAATCAGTGGCAGCAGTGAAATGTTTTGCATATATGTATGTATTCGAATGAATAAAAATCCATCTACTGAGATAATATTATTTAAATATTATATTTTATAATATTTATAATATAATATTTTTTATATATATTTTTTATAATATTATTTAAATAAAAACTGAAGATTTGTATATTGTTCCATTTACCTTTACAAAAATAAATAAATTAAATAAAATTAATTTTTTTTTCTACTGAGATAAGAACAGGGCATATTGC
>VNJZ01009780.1:0-10758 GCA_008042795.1 Drosophila asahinai | reverse complement strand
CAGGATACTAATGAGGTCTTCAAACTGTTCCTTGCTTTCCTCTTCAACCTTATCCCTGTGCTCTTGACAGAGCTTCAACTGACCATCTAGTTTATCAATGGTTGCATCCACCTCCTTTATCTGAACCTGGAGCTCCTGCATCTCTATGTTGCGACCAGACAATTGCTCCTCAGACTGGGAAAGCTTACGCTTTAGATCATCGTTCTCAGCCAGGACCTTCAATAGAGATTCATTTTTTTCATTGTTCTCCCTTTGAAGCTTTTTGTTCTTTCCAGTAAAACGTTTCAACTGGCGTTCGGCCTTGGTTTCCATGCGTGCCATTTCTGCCTTGAGTTTAGTCAATTGATTTTGGCCCAAAGCTAGTTCTGCATCCTTAGCCACCAATCGGGATTCTAGAACGCGCAGTTGTTCGCTTAGCTGTTGAGCAGTCTCCTCCTTGGCCTTGGCCTCCTGCATACGCTTGCGAAGCGTCTCATCGAGCTGAGAAGCCAACGCCTCATCATCCGAACTAGTGTCCATTATTTTTTTTTATTTAAAATATGATGTTCACCTTGCGACGCAAAAATCAGATTGACTAATATTGAATATGAAAAGAATGACATAAAAAGCCAAAGCCAACTTTGATCAAAATATATATTTGCAACTTTTTAAAGATGTGCTGGCAAAACATCGGAACACTATCGATAGTATCCATTTTTTGAACTTTTTTGCAAACCATCGTTTGTTCTTCGCACTATCGATGTTTTGATTTGACCAATTAGACTCCATTTTAAACCTTTGAAATGATCATGACGATACTTTCTCGAATGCTGGAAGGGAAATATTTGGTTAGATCATGAATGGAAATTAATCCCTTAAAGCCGGAATCGTTTTAAGTGAGAAAATGTCTGCACTCAAGGCTTCAACTGCAGATAATATAATTTTTATAAGCAGATATTGTATGTCTTAGGAAACACCGATGGTATCGATATTCACTAGTAAAACATCGAATTGATAGTGCAAAACATCGATCTTTTGCCAGCTCTACTGCAGGGCCAGGAGCAGCTCATCCTCATCGGCGTCTTTGGAAATCATAGGTTAGGTAATTTGTTTGTTTGGCCGCGTTTAATTTGAATTGAAAACAAAACAGCAGACAGTTTCGAAAGGATTTTCGGTGAACACCATAAAACCGGTTACAATAAAAATGTAAAACCTTCTTAGCGCTGGTGAGTACTAGGCTTAAAGCGTTAAGCCATTACTTTGTTAATTTCCATAAATATTTAGTGCCTATATTTTAAGACCTCATAAAAGAACATAATAAAACACTTTAAAAGTTTATTAATAGTTTATTAATAGCCTGCCAAACAAAGGATGGGGCTTAAATTAAGAATTAAAAAATAAAAGAAAACCTTTCAAAGCTCTCAACCTTCATAGTTTTTATTTTAGTTTAGCTGGTGACACTGCTGGAATCTGTATTAAATTATTAAAGGTGGCAAATGGAAATCTGAAATCGGAGAAAAATTTGTAATTATATAATAAAAATAAATTTAAAGTCATTTTTACCTTCAGGATGTTATATTGAAGAAGGTTCAGTTGATCGAGGATGCATTTTAATTCCATTGAAAATGAAATGAATTTATCTATGCAGCAGGCCTCCGAGTTTATTTAGCCTTAAATTCCATTTGTGAAAATCCCACAAAATGTTTAGCTATTTCCCCATTGAGAGAGAGACACCTTTTTGAGTATATATATCATAATAGTAGTTATTTCTCAGATTCCAACTGAAGCTCTCAGCCTTCATAGTTTTTAGTTTAGTTGAGCTGGTCACACTGCTGGCATCTGTATTAAATTATTAAAGGTGTCAAATTGAAATCTGAAATCGGAGAAAAATTTGTAATTATATATGAAAAATACATTTTAATCAGATTTACCTTAAATATACCAAAATCTTCTTCCAAGAAAAACAAATTGTTGACGGCTTCGCTTTGGTGTTGGTTACTTCTCTATGCAAGTCACGATGTTAGATTGAAGAAAGGTTTAGTTGATCGAGTATTAAAGGTGGCAAATTGAAATCTGATAAAAATTTAAAATTATATACGAAAAATACATTTTAATCATTTTAACCTGAAACATACCAAATTCTTCTTCCAAGAAAAACAAATTTTTGACGGCTTCGCTTTGGTGTTGGTTACTTCACGATGTTAGATTGAAGAAAGGTTTAGTTGATCGAGTATTAAAGGTGGCAAATTGAAATCTGAGAAAAAAGTTAAATTATATAAATTATATATGAAAAATACATTTTAATCATTTTAACCTGAAACATACCAAATTATTCTTCCAAGAAAAACAAATTTTTGACGGCTTCGCTTTGGTGTTGGTTACTTCTCTATGCAAGTCATGATGTTAGATTGAAGAAAGGTTTAGTTGATCGAAAATTAAAGGTGGCATATTGAAATCTGATAAAAATTTAAAATTATATACGAAAAATACATTTTAATCATTTTAACCTGAAACATACAAAATTCTTCTTCCAAGAAAAACAAATTTTTGACGGCTTCGCCTTGGTCCTGCTTATTTCTTACTTGAAGAAGGTTGAGTTGATAGAGGATGCAGTGGAGATTTGTGTGAAATGGCTGTCTGGGTCTTCAGGCAACGGCAGGTGTGATTTTTGTGATTTTGTGGGAGATAAGGATGGGAAAGTATATTTAAAAGTTAGCTTATATTATGTAATCTTTGAACTATAAAATACAAAGAACAATACAGAACAAAGTTAAGGAAAGCTGAAAATTTGGGAAACTACAAAAGGTCTACAATGACATACTTACATGCGTCGTCTCCAAACTGTTTAGCTGGCGATGCTCCTTTAGACCCTGGTCCATCATCCACTGTTCGATGCGTTTGGTATTATCCTGGAGCTCGCGATTATTCTCCTCTAGGTTGAGGAGCCCAACCTTAAATCTGGCGCTCTCCTCTAGCAACTCATCGAGAGTGACATCCGTCATGCTGAATTCTACCTGTTCCTCGATCCTCCTGGCCACCTCTAACTGCAGGCAATCGTTAAACTCTACATTTGTATTCTGTAAGATGGACACTTCGTTGGCCTGCTCCGCCAACAACCGCTTTGTTTGCTTGATGTCCTGGTCGGCCTGTTCCTGTTTGTTTCGCAGCTCTTCCATATCCTCCGAAGAGCCGGCACGCGTTGCCTCGAAGAATACACGACGGAGCCGTTGCTCCAGGCCAAGAATCTTCTCTCTGTCGTATTTGGCCTGTGTAGCCAGTTGACGCAACTTTGCTAACTCCTCAGCAGCGTGATCTTGGGCGTCAGTGAGTTCCATGTTTTTTATGAGGGCCGCCTCCAGTCTTGATTTCAGGATACTAATGAGGTCTTCAAACTGTTCCTTGCTTTCCTCTTCAACCTTATCCCTGTGCTCTTGACAGAGCTTCAACTGACCATCTAGTTTATCAATGGTTGCATCCACCTCCTTTATCTGAACCTGGAGCTCCTGCATCTCTATGTTGCGACCAGACAATTGCTCCTCAGACTGGGAAAGCTTACGCTTTAGATCATCGTTCTCAGCCAGGACCTTCAATAGAGATTCATTTTTTTCATTGTTCTCCCTTTGAAGCTTTTTGTTCTTTCCAGTAAAACGTTTCAACTGGCGTTCGGCCTTGGTTTCCATGCGTGCCATTTCTGCCTTGAGTTTAGTCAATTGATTTTGGCCCAAAGCTAGTTCTGCATCCTTAGCCACCAATCGGGATTCTAGAACGCGCAGTTGTTCGCTTAGCTGTTGAGCAGTCTCCTCCTTGGCCTTGGCCTCCTGCATACGCTTGCGAAGCGTCTCATCGAGCTGAGAAGCCAACGCCTCATCATCCGAACTAGTGTCCATTATTTTTTTTTATTTAAAATATGATGTTCACCTTGCGACGCAAAAATCAGATTGACTAATATTGAATATGAAAAGAATGACATAAAAAGCCAAAGCCAACTTTGATCAAAATATATATTTGCAACTTTTTAAAGATGTGCTGGCAAAACATCGGAACACTATCGATAGTATCCATTTTTTGAACTTTTTTGCAAACCATCGTTTGTTCTTCGCACTATCGATGTTTTGATTTGACCAATTAGACTCCATTTTAAACCTTTGAAATGATCATGACGATACTTTCTCGAATGCTGGAAGGGAAATATTTGGTTAGATCATGAATGGAAATTAATCCCTTAAAGCCGGAATCGTTTTAAGTGAGAAAATGTCTGCACTCAAGGCTTCAACTGCAGATAATATAATTTTTATAAGCAGATATTGTATGTCTTAGGAAACACCGATGGTATCGATATTCACTAGTAAAACATCGAATTGATAGTGCAAAACATCGATCTTTTGCCAGCTCTACTGCAGGGCCAGGAGCAGCTCATCCTCATCGGCGTCTTTGGAAATCATAGGTTAGGTAATTTGTTCGTTTGGACGCGATTAATTTGAATTGAAAACAAACACAGCTGACAGTGTGGCCGTTTGGCTGTTTCGTAAGGATTTTTGGTGAACACCATAGAACCGGTCACACTAGAAATGCGAAACCTTTTAGCTAGTGAGTACTAGGCTTTAGTCTTCCGAAAATACATAGATATATATGAAAGCATTCATTTTCTATCAAGTTTCCAAGAAATACCAAGAAATATAATATCATAAAAAACAAGCAAGTAATCTATCTTTAATGATATAACACAAAAATCAAAAATCATATATCACCGTTGCCCAGGACCTTACCTCTTAAATATGCAAAGCTAATCGGGAATTCGCTGGAAAAATCCCAGCTTTTCCAGCTCCCGAGCTGCACTAATCTGCACTAAAACCTTGACCATGCCCAGAGCAAAGCACTAATGGCCTCATAAATATGCAACCAGAGATGGCTCCTTCTCCACCTGGCCAATGCCAAGTAATTTGGCCAGGCCAATTCAATTCAATTCGAGTTGAGTCGACAGTCGGCTTACTGTCAGATGTATCTGTAAGTGGCAGTTTCATCTCGAAAAGAAGATCCCCGGCCTTGGCCACCCACCCAGGCCTGCCTCTGGCATATTTGATTTTGTAATTTGCATTTGATAAGCACAACTCGGGCAGGACTTACCGCCCACCACCCAGACCCAGGCCCTGCTATCCTCCTCGTCCTTGGCCACAGTTTCAGCCAGTTTGCCAGCCTTTGTTTTGTTTTAATTCCATTGAAATGAATTTATCTATGCCAAGCCAGCAGCAGCAGCAGCAGGGCTCCGAGTTTGTTTAGCCTTAAATTCCATTTGTGAAAATCCCACAAAAGATTTACCCATTTCCCCATTCAGAGAGAGTCACATTTTTGCGTATATATATCAGAATAATATTTATTTCTCAGGTTCCAACTAAAGCCAAATAATACAAATATATAATTATATTCGAAAATAATATATATTGCTTAACAATAACAACTGAACTTGGGGAGATTTGTATCACTTTTTATCAAATTAATATTAATTTAAGAATGAAATTTCGGGGGCAAGCATCAATCAAAGCGTAAATAATCGACAAAAGGTTTGGCAAAAAACGTTAACTTTGAGTTCGTTTCCTTTTCTCCGGGTTTGATTCACATGGCTGAGGGATGATGGGATAATGGATAATGGATAATGCAACGTGGAAGTTGAGTGGGAGGAGATAGGGGACATAGAACCGAGGCTCATATATTTGTATTGCAGTATGCAAGCCACTTTTTGACGGCGTTTATTTATATAGTATATAATATGGTTGTTGTTGTGTAAATATTGTATAAATACGAGTTCGTACGTTTAGATTTAGTTACTTATCAACGAGTAAGTTGTACTTGGGTAGGAGGAGTATAACAAGAAAGGTTAAATACGCTTCGGCCAGCCGAGGCCCTGAATACCCTTAGCAAGGCATAGCTAATAATTTAATACTGATTTAAAATAAGGGATTTAATGGGAAGGGATGGTATCTTCCCTAGACGGACTACTGTGGACATAAAACAAATAACTCTCGCTTTCTAAGGGCATTCGTTTTTATATATAGATTGGCAAACATCTTATCAATTGCTTCGCGCTGTTTCACATCCTTAAGACTCTCTCTCTAATATTCCTGGTGCTGGGTGCATGCTGTGCCTTCTTCTTTTTGTTATCTTTTGTTTTTCTTTTTCTCAAATACAGTTGAACTTCGCTGGTTAACATTTTTGTATTTTCTTTTAACTAAGGCTTACAAATTACAAGAACTATTAGCTATAGGCTAGAGGGAAATGTTCACTAGGGTGCTCAATGTTTCACTTTTAAAATGTAAAAGATTGTTGTTTCGAGTTTAGAGAAATATCAAAAGTTTTGTGTTTATAAACCAGCCAAATATCTAGCTAGTTTAGGCTCTTGCTTGCCCTCTTCTCTTTGTACCGACAGAAACAGAAGTTCAGCTTGTAGCAGGAATGAACAAGTCTCTTTTTTCTTCGGTTTTTCTCACACATTCACTTGGCTTTATTTTTCGATCGAGAGCTGTAAAACTATCGATGATACTATCGATATTATCGGTTTGGATTCAGCTTGCACCATTGGTAGTTTAAAATCAAGCGCAATAGTATCGTTCCTAATATTATTATATTTTTAAGCCAACAAACCAATTCTAATTAGAAAATGAAAATATAAATTACAAGATACCAAAACTGAAAGATTTGTCTGACTATTTTTATTAATTTTTAAATTATTACTATATTAATTCTTTAATCTAAAAATCTTTATCAAATTAATAAGGGATACCCTCAACTTTTTTGAGTATTTTATTAGATAAACACCCCTTTATTTGACAAAATTTAATAGGTTGGTACTATCGCGATTGATAGTTTGCGAAAAAAAACTCTAAACTATCGATGGTGCCAATACCGGTAGTTTGACATCTCTGGACCTAAACCTGAACTGAACTTCGCTGCACGTACGCAGCATTCTCTCGCGCTCTTCCTTGAGAAAGAGACACTGCTCTAATAGTGTGACTAACTCACCTTAATCTATTTGGCCTGCTACAAGCTGTATTCAGATGACCTTTCGCTTAAGCATTTCATTTTAAAGGGGAAAGATTAGCTTATGGGGCGTGCTCTTTAGGGTTAATACTTGTGTACACATAGGGGGTATTATATATACATATATATCCGTGTATATATATAAGAATAATAGGTATACTTTGAGGAGGAGCTGAAATGCGATGGTGTCGATGGGAAATGCGTGGAAATGGAGGGCTTGTTTGTTCGTTCGTTCGTTCGGCGCTGCCAACCGCTACTGCCGCACTACGTGCTACGTCCGATTTGCAACCAGGCGAGCAACAACTGCAATGCCGGCTGGAGCAGCACCAGTTTTCAGATATCTGTATTGATATTGATCCGCGTGAGAAACTCGCCGTGCGAATCGGCCACAGCGCGTATGATCTCCAGCAACAGTTCGCGCGACAAACCAGCGATCTTTGGCAGCCGGGCCACCTTGGCAAAATCTTTGACGATCAGCTTGAGGGCATACTCCTTGATGTCATAGATCTTGGTAATGTCCGACGCCTCCAGCGTCTGCAATACGTTCTCGTACGTGATATTATGCTCCAGCGAGTACTTGCAGAAGGCGTGCAGCCGATTGTTGGCCAACCCGTAGAAGCAGGGCGCCTGGAACAGGTACAAAGCATCCTGCGGCGGCATCTTTGTCTCGCCGTAGTAAATATAGCGAAGCAGCGAGTGGAATGCCTCCAGTGAGGGAGAAATCTCGCCAATTTGGATCTGTCAGAGTCAAAAAATACAATATTTCGAGGAAATTAATGTAGGATATAGAATAAACTCACATTGACGGTGTTATCCGGCGGCATGAACGAACGGAACATGCCCTGGAAGTAGGTACAACGTGATGATAACACAGACTTGTGGGCCGGTATCACATGATCCTCCAGTATGAGGCTTATATCGCAGAAATCATTGCCAGTGGACTCCAGAAAGATGCACAGATCGATTTCCAGGGTGGTGCCTGTTCGAAAATAATCATTATAAGTGTAAACTCCCAGGTTTTTATTTTATTTTTAATAATTTCGTTTTCTCTCGATTTTTCACGAGCTGATCGTTCTTATTCGCCAAACCAAAAGAGACCGTATATTCTTTTCTTAGATTGGCTTAATTGAATGCGTTAGGACTATTAAAAAATACTAAATAATAATAATACAAAAATGAGGTGTTTACATAAGCAAGAAATCTAGTAATTAAGCAAGAAACCTTACCTATGTTGGACTCAAAACTGGTGTCCATCACCAGCTTGCTGGGATGCAGACGCTTGCGTATGATTTCCACCAGCAGAGGCTTGTCCAGATCGCTAAACTCACTCGACATGACCACCTCCGTGAAGTTCTCCTCCTTGATGATGAACTGCATGCAATGATCCTTGATGATCTTAATGCTGGCGACGAAATAGGGAAATATTAGAGATGGGAAGGATAAGATGGGGAGTTTAGGGGAGTTTTTGGTGTATATTTCGGTTAACGGACAAGCGGACAACATTTTCCTGTCTCCAAACTGCAGATTTCCTCGGTTATAATAGGTAAGTTACTCAGAAATAAGGAAATATTAGAGATTTGAAGAATACGATGGGGAATTTACGGAAGTTTTGGGTGTATATTCCGGTTAACGGACAAACGGACAACATTTTCCTGTCTCCAAACTGCAGATTTCCTCGGTTATAATAGGTAACCCACTGCCTTCCCTCCCTTTACTCACTTGCTCTTGTCCGCATTGTAGAGCGCCTCCAGGACGTTCATCTTGTTGATCTTGTAGTCCAGATACTGGATGCAGCCATGGGCCAGCCGCGGCATAGTGAACAGTCCCGCCAGTTGGTAGATGTCCGTGATCAGGATGATGATGTTCTTGCTGTACGAATCCTTCAGATCGATCCGATCCGTGTAGATGTAGTTTAGTATAATGTCAAAGGCCTCTGGGGAGGCGTGAGCCAGGCGAACCTCCAGCATCGGGCCGCGGTCCCCGCCCGCACCCGTATTCAAAGCCTGCGCGTCCACCTGGCCCACGCCATACACCTTCTCCATCTGCTGTTGTCGCGCCTCCCTCGCCGCCAGTATCTTGTTCCTCAAATACTTGGATCTCGCCGCCACGAAGGCAATGTGGGCCAGTATCCGTATCTCCTCGGCTCCCACAATGAACTGAATGTCGCAGAACTGCTTCTCCTGGAAGAACTTCCCAAAATCATCACGCAGCGTGCATTTCGGGTACGAGGAGAACTGGAAGCGATAGGTGTCACCGCGCCGCACGCTATTGTCCACCGTCCCACCGAAAATGTACATGGCATCCCCAATAACAGCCGAGGCATGGAACACCCGGCCCGAGGGCACATCCGAGTTCTGCTCCGGCAATATGACCGACCACACCTGCGAGTCCAGGTCGTAGCAGTGCAGGTCGTTGGGCAGCGTCGAGTCCGCGGATCCTCCAAAGACATACAAGAAGCGATCGTGGTGGACCATCGTGTGGCCATATCTACGCGACGGCGGTGCCGATGTGGCGCCCCTTAGCACGGGCTCATTCGAAATCCGTCGCCAGGTGCGGGTTTTGAAGTGGAATTCAAACAGCGAGTTGGTTATCTGCAGGCCGCTCTGCCCGGAGAACACGTACATGGCATCCCGGGCCACGGCCACGGGGAAATTGCAGCAGGTGGGCGGACGATCGCCCTGCTGGTCCACCTCCTCCCACTGATGGTTCTCGCCCGTCAGGTTGAGCGTCCACATATCATTCAGCCGCGCATTACCATCATATCCCGCATAGATCCACATCTTGTTGTCGTAGACAGCTGCCCCATGGGCAGATCGTGGGACTGGCTGGCGTCCGGAGAACTTCCATTCCACCCACATGGCGCTCTGGAACTTGTACTCGAACAGATCGTTCTTGTTGGTCAGATTCGAGTTGGAGTGAATGTCGCCGGTGTAGCCGCCAAAGATAAACATCGAGCTGCCGGCCACCACAGCCGAGTGATGATACCTAGGTGCCGGCGGGGTACCCGTGGCACAGGCCCGGCCCCACGACTTGTCCTTTACCCCGAAGCGGATGAGGTCGTTCAGCATGTTCTTGCCATTGTCGCCGCCAAACACGAACATGGCATCCTTGTAGGCCACCACTGTGTGCTTGCTCCGTCTACGAAAGAGGGATTATCATTAGAAATAATGTTTTTTTACATGGGATCCCCAAAGAAATGGAGAATACCAGCCTCTTAGAGCTGTAAAAACATCGATAGTGCTCTCACTCGATATTTTCGATAATACTAGTCAAACCATCGATACTATCGATATTATCGACAACATAAAATGGGTTAAAAAAATGTTATTTTACTTAAACAAAGCAGATTAAATGGCATAATTTATATAAGATTTTATTTAATAAAAAAAATGGTAATTCTCTATTAACGGAGCCCCTTCCAAAAAAAAAAAAAAAAAAAACCATAGATAGGGGGTACTTCCACATGCATTTGGGTATCAAAATTATGTCTATGTATTATCTTTAAAGTTTTGCCAAATTCCCATACAAAATGCTAGCAGACACGCACACTAACAAATTATGAATACACAAAATTCAAGCGCCTGTCTGTGTATCGTCGCGGTACAGTGGGCTGTGAAGCTTAAAATTATTGTTAAATTGTGCTTAACGTAAATACTATATACGAGTATGTCGACACTTTGCACACTTTGAATACATTTATGCGAGAAATATAAATAAAACAAAAAGTTGACAACGTAAAATACGTAG
>VNJZ01009775.1:0-11166 GCA_008042795.1 Drosophila asahinai | reverse complement strand
AATCCGTTGATTCCATAACAAATCCCGATGATGTAGTAAATTATCCAACGGAGTTTTTGAACTCTCTGGAATTACCAGGATTTCAACCACATAACCTGCAACTCAAAGTTGGTACAATTATTAAAATATTGCGTAATTTTAATCCACCGCGACTTTGCAACGGTACTCGACTTTCGGTAAAAAGATGTATGCCGAATTTGATTGAGGTTATTATTAACGAAAAGTACCCAGGTGAAAATGTATGTATTCCTCGAATACCAATGATTCCGACTGATCTTCCGTTTGACTTCAAACGATTGCAATTTCCAGTTCGCCGTGCGTTCGCAATGGCAATTAACAAGTCGCATGGCAAATCGCTTAGTCTTTGCGGGATAAATTTAGAAAATCATTGTTTTTCACATGGGCAGTTATACGTTGCGTGTTCACGAGTAGAGAAGTTCAACTAAATAACACTTCATTTTTGTAATCGAAATGAATTCATTACTGGTGTGAAATGAAATATAATTTTTCCTTTTCAAATATAAAACAAAACAAAAATTTTCTTCATCTTTTAATCACCAAACGAAATGTTACATAAAACGAAGCCATCTGGTAGCGAAACGGAGTTCGCCGGGTTTGCTAGTTCGTTAATAAACCATATTAATTTAAAACGTTTGATTCTAGAAAAACTATTGCCATTTGTTTGTCCCGTTCTTCAAAACTATCATATATCTGACTGATTAATTTTACTAATTCAGTGAGGATCTTAACTGCTCTTTCTGCTGGCTGCTTAATGTGAACTTAAATATTATTATTTCTAGGCTTACGTGCCAAAACAAGTAAAATAGAAAAAAAAAAATGGATTTGACCCTGTATCGAAACCATATTTTCCCCGATCCCTCGAGAATCTCACCTTAACCATTTTCGCCAAGGCTCCGAACAATTGCATAAGGCTTAATGAGGCTTTAGTATCAAGTAGCGGTAAAATATTAAAAAAGTTGCTTTCGGCCGCCGGCCGCCGTTTTGAGAAATATACTATATGTATAAGGACTGCAAAAAAGCTAAGACATAAATAGAGCAATAGAAGAAATACAGCCATTCAAAACAAAACAAAAAAAAGAAGGATTTGACCCGGGATCGAACTCAGACTTTCACAGATCCCCCGATCAAGAGTCACACTTCAGACAAATATATAATATAAGTTAGGATAATTTTGTTCTGTTTGCGACTGCAAACTACTTTGAGAACTTTAAATGAAACTTGACCCAACCCAGCAAACAATTTTAGGAGTGCTCATATATATGTGTCTGAAAAGTGTCGAGTTTTCGGAGCATATTTTGTGCTTTTTTTAGCCAGGGCTCATAAAACGCTCTTTTGTCAGGACATATTCTGAATAAAACTAAGTAGTCATAAAGCAATATGAGCATTTTTTGACAGTTTCTTAGGCTTTTTTATGGCAATTTGCAGTCATTAGGAGCAAAAAAAAAGAGTCAAACAAGGCCGTTTTTTTTCTATAAAAACGATCCCACTTTATGTGGACTATTTCGGAGTCCAATCTGACTCTATCTGACTCCCTGTAAACCACTGTAAAACCATCAGAAAATAAACGTTCTATTTAGCAATATGAGCACTTTTCGATTTACTTGAGACACAAGTTTGACGTCTATTCGGAAAAAGAGGAAGGAAAAAATGGTGTAACCTGCAAAATACTTTTAAAATGTGGCAAAGGCATATAGAAAGGTGCTCCAGTGCCTAAAAGGGAGCCCAACGCTGAGGTGAGTAATGACAGCGAGGCCAGAGAAGAAGAGGTGTTCACTCTAAAGGTTGAGGCACAACCAAAAGATGAGGCTGTGGAGAAGACTAACACGAGCGAGGATGAGGAAGCCATAACAGCCTATCCGACATTGGTCAACTTGAGTGATGTGACCACCATGACTTGAACGGCAACATGAACGGGAAAACGAAGCCAAAAACATTATTAAAAAACTAATTGATGGCGTGCCAGAACGAAAATGTTCAAGATACCGGCAAGAGCATATGTCAATATAAACTTAAAAAGAAAATTTCATTTCGATAAAACTTTAATAGGCGTCTGAAAATATCCTTTCAGAAGGCGATATAAGGACCCTTTTAGGAGGCTATTCGAGTGACAGAAAAGAGTCCGATTGGACTCAAAAATAGTCCACTTAAAGTGATATTGTTTTCATAGAAAAAACGCTCTTTTCTGACTCTTTTTTTCTCTAATGACTGTACCCATAGGGTACAAGGGTATTATAAGTTAGGGTTAAAGTTAATAGATACAATAAATAAATAAAATAAAATAACCGATTCCTGAAAATTTCAGTAAAATCGGATGATAAACATGGGAGATATTAGCAATAAGGTTCGAATTTTAACACACCGCCCTAAGCCACTGCTGCTGCAAGCTGTAGCCGACAGGTGGCGCATTCGAGCCTTGGCCGTGCGATATAATGGCGCCAATGTATGTATGTACAATGTAGTGTATGTACATTTTTAAATTGCCTTTTAGTGTGAAGCGCAAACGTTTGGTACCGGGTATCTCACAGTCGAGCACCGTCGACTGTAGCTTTCTTACTTGTTAGTATTATATATGTGTCAGAAAGGAGTCAGACTGGACTCAGAACTCAGAAAAACCCACATAAAGTGTGACCGTTTTCAAAGAAAATAAGTAGGAAAGCTACAGTCGAGGGCGACCGATTGTGAGATACCTGGTACCCAAAAATTGTTAGTGAAATTAAAAAGCACACTGACATGGAAAAACAAATTGTGACAAATGAAGACAAATGTTGCTAAAAACATTTTGAGCAACATTCAAAAAAGTCAAATGATGCTAAAAACATGTTGAGCGACACCCAAAAAAGTGAAATTCTACAGCTGTACGCAGCTGCATTACGAATTAAAGCTGCGTCCGAAAGCACGCAACACTTTTTTCGAATCTGCCTTTTTGGCCGAAAAAAAAGAAGCATACACAGAAACTTTATTATTTAGTAACTTCCATGTTTATCATCCGATTTTACTCTAACCGTATGAGCTAAGCGAGCGATACTTAAAAAAAGCGTTAGAGATTTATATATGGATTTAGGAAATAGGAAAAATTGGTAAATTTTCCCAGATTGTCATATAAATTTACAAGTCGCTCCTAAGGCAGCTCTTTTAATAAAAATTGTATTATAATTAAAAATTGTTTTTTTAAATCATAAGAAAAAATTGTTCTGTTGGGTAATATGAGTAAATGCTGAATTATAAAGAAGCTATGACAATTTTCCTATTAAATTTTCGATCGCTCCGATAGCTGCTTATGCTATTGTAATCGTTTGAATTTACTATATGTAGAGTTATATCCGAGCTTGTTGATTTTCAAATTTTATATCAATGCAATCAGATTATTTCAAAAATATATCCGTATTTCTAAAATAAAGCTAACTTCGTTAAACCGAAGTTGGTATACCCTTGCAGTCTGCAATTGGATCATTGAAAATCGAACCATTTTTGTAATGTTTAAAAAAATATATAATTTTTTTTTCATATAAATCAACCGATCGCTTCTATGGCAGCTATATGATATAGTGGTCCGATCTTAATAAAATTAAAACCGTTATTCTAGAAGCATAAAAAACTGCTAAATCTCAAAATGTATAAAAATACGTTGAAAAACAGAGAAGTTAACATTTTTTTTACATTCATTTCGCCATCATTCCCATGGCAGCTATAGGATATAGTAATCCGATTTCGGTCGTTCCGACATATATACTGAGTGCTAAAGAAATAAGACTATGCTGAAAAGTTCAGCCCGATAGCTCAAAAACTGAGAGACTAGTTCGCGTAGAAACCGACAGACGGACAGACAGACAGACGGACAGACAGACAGACAGACAGACGGACAGACGGACATGGCTAAATCGACTCGACTGGTGATGCTAATCAAAAATATATATACTTTATGGGGTCGGAGATGCCTCCTTCACTGCGTTGCAAACATCTGGTTAAAATTATAATACCCTCTGCAAGGGTATAAAAATATATCTGTATTTGCAGATGTCACAAATATTTTCAAAAACAACGAATGAAAGTTTAATAATTATAATTATACTATTTTTTGCAAGGGTGTAATAAACGCATATTTTAATAGTACTTTTTTAATAAAACAAGTATACCTGATCATACCTTTTAATAGATATTTATTTAAATTTCAAAAATACTATAAAGTTTAAGCCATAAGTGTTTCCTTTAAGTAAAAGTTGACTTGAGTCAGGGAGTAGTTATTCGCACCAAACTCAGAGAAGAGAGAGTGTGAATTCCACGTAGCGTTCCAGCATATAAGTAAATTATGCATACTGTTTTAAGTGCAATAAAACGGATTTTAATAGCAATTTAAAATGAAAACATTATCTGCCACTGACTGCTGAAAGCCTCTGTCTAAAGTGCACATTCGATAAACGACGGACCAACGCTCATGTGTGTGTGGATATTTGACAATAGTCGAATCAGCAACTTTTTGAGCGCAGAATACTAAGCGTCGACCACAAATGGAGGATTCATGTTTCGTTTAACCAACTGTCTAGCTTAAGCTCCATTCTCGTTCTCTCTTTTCAGCTAAATTAGTTACCATGGTAGTGGCAAAGCAAAGAGAAATGCACCGAATTCGGTAATGTGCGTCAGTGCTCGTCTCATGATATCTCATTCCCTTCTCTGCCCTCAAACCGTCTCCCCCTTTATCATCATCACAACACCCCTTCGAAAAGCACACTTAAAGGTTTAATTCTTATCGCTCATTGTCCATTCGAGTTCGGTAAATAACAGTTGATGGATAAATCAAGGGGCGGGCTCTGTACTGTCCGTCACCTACACAAAATTATACCATCCACCAACAACTGCGCCCTCGCACACTTATGAAAATTAGTGCTAGACTTATTAAGTGATATGGAACAGACCCGGCCCCTATCCATAACGCATTTTTTCCGACACTTTGGCGACTGTTGTAAGCTGTGCATTGCACTCTCCTCTGAATGCATTTATACAAATTTAAAGCTAACATCGACGCATAAACATGGGAAGCGAACTAGGAACTTAGACGTACTGATGATATCTACATCTATGTACATATGTAGATATCATCAGTACGTCTAAGTTCCTAGTTCCTAGTACATAGCATGTTCAGCCACACAAAGGCATACGGGGGGCCATCTCTTCAAACTATTTATCTCTTTATTTGACACATTTCCAGAGAAAAAAATCAAAACAAGAATTACACTTCGGTAAGCCAAAATTTGTATATCCTTGCAGTCTGCAATTGGATCAGTGGTAGAATTTAAAAACATCGACGTTTGTATATTTGTATAACATTTACCTACACATTTTACATGTAGAACTTTACATTTTCATATAAATCAAACGATCGCTTCTATGCCAGCTATTTAATATAGTTGTCCGATCTTAATGAAATTAATACCATAATTCTAGAACCGTAAAAAAAAGCCATATGTCGAAATCACTGTGGACGGCAGTCCACCGAGACTGTGGTCCGCATGGTAATTACTATATAGAGCCGTCGAATTGAAAATCTGCTACTATAGTCCGATCAGATTCACTTCTATCCTGATCGAAAGTTATTGTAAAGCTCTTTAATACTAATATACAAAGATTTTTTAAAAACGGATAAGTTCATCAGAAATGGAAGTGAAAATATTTAGTGCTTTTCTGTTTGTCGCGTTAGGGATTTTTCTCAAGGCCTGGTGTATGCATAAATCGGTTTTGTATTCTTAATTTTTCTAGTCTCGCCCAAATGCTCCATAGCTTACGGTGTTAATTGGTCGTTGGGTCATGTATTTACAAGCGGGTTCACATTTTAATTTTAATAATTGCGTTTGTGTCGCCTGTAAATAATATTAAATTCTGTTATAACAAACCGTATATATTGGAAATAGAGTCGTAACGCAGAATTTTGCGAAATATATAAATATGTTGGAGTTTCTTAATATACTAGTGAAAAGCGGGTTTTCAAACGAAATAGTATACAATCTATACTTATTTTTTCCAGAAACGAAATTTAATGACAAGTAGTTTTGCAAACTAATATTACCTTTTATTGAAACTTAGGGTCTCTTTAATACGAACTAGTATCGAATTTAAAATATAAATTTGATGACAAGTAGTTTCATATTGATATTGATACTTTCGAAAGTATCAAGTTAATACTTTCGAAAGTATCAAATCGATAAGCATCTTATTAACCATTTTTTCAACTCAATAAATTCTTGTTGATGTCGAATAAGTATCGAACGGAAACTAATTTGTACTGAGTGTATTTACTTTAGACCGAAAATCACAACACTTTTGACGTTTTCCATGATTTTTGGGGGCGGAAGTGGGTGTGCCCAAATTTTAGAACAAACTTGATCTGCGTGAAACAGATAGGAATGTTGTCTCCGAATTTGGTAACTCTAGCTCTTATAGTCTCTGAGATGTACTGACTCATACGGACGGACAGAATAAATATAGTTTATGGGGTCGGAGACGGTTCCTTCTGCCTGTTACATAAATTCTCAGTTTGCACGGAGTTATCCATAGGCTACAAGGGTATTACTGTGGACGGCAGTCCACGTAGTGACGATGAGCACCGAGACTGGGGTGCGCAAGGAGAATATAATATAATATAATAATTTAATTCAATTAAAATATAGTCGTCAAATCTGTTCCGTTAAAACTCATAGTATTTACTACCTACAATATCTTGAATGATTCATTCCGATAGCTTAAACTGAAATATTATAATAAAAAGTTGTTGTATTACTACAAAAATAATATTATAGTTTAACAAAAGAAATATTTATAGGGGGTGCTCCAGAAACCGCTGCCGGAATTGAGATGTTTTCAAAACCAATTTGAAAAAAAAACACCGTACAACAGAACTCTAACCGTTTCTGGTTTTTTTTTTACATTTTCAGCAACCTTGGACTTAATACTAGGGGTTGTCACGTTCCAAGATTAGAGTAGAGAGCCACAGTCAGTCTGTCGGCTATTGAGGAGCTACGGCGACAGAGAAATAGAAAAGAGACCATGCCGCAAAGGCTTCTAAGACGCGCATGTGATCCATTTTTACAAGCAGATGATACGTATGTATTTTTTTTTTATTTTTAAATTTATGACTAAATTATTTCGTTTAAAACAATGGTTTTTTGTATATTTTTTCATTTGATCAAGGAGGATATCTCATCGTTTTCAATTTTGCCCGCAATTTCGCAATTGGCGACAAAGCGCAATGTAGCACTTTCTAGTAGTTGGGTCGTTCCAAAGAGCGATAGGAAAGAATAAGGATATGTAGATAAATAGATCGGAATAAAGCCTGAAAAAATGCAAGACACCATTTCTTGGGTTTGTTATTTTTCGTCGTTGCTCTCAGATCATGGAATTTTACAGAGTTGCCATATGGCAGAAGTACACCGGGGATGCTTCCTTCACTGCATTGCAAACTTCTGATCTAAATTATAACACTATCAGGGTATAAAAAGGAAATATCTTTCTGAAATTTGGAGCATTGGAACACTGAAAGTCACAAAAAAATAATAATTTTATCAACGGCAGATAAGATATAGGGGACAGGATTTGGTAACGCATAATATTAAAGGTTTGCAAATTAATGTTCAAGTTAAAATAAATAAATAAATTTTAGCTAATCATACAAAATTATTTTCTTTTACTGTTGTAATTGTTTATATTTAATATTATTGTTCTATTATGTTAATGTATATTTTTCATTTATATCGGAAGACATTTCTGCATTGCATTGTTTGGTATTTTGTATAAGATACTCCATATTATCTAGTGAGAGCAAATTTTCCCACGCTTTTTACATAAATTTGTAAAGAATTATTGTTCCGTTATATTTATATAATCTCTAATATTGGATCCTCATATATAAAAATGCATTATAATTATTTCCTTATTATTAAATTTACAAATTATGATATATTGATATATTGAACAACATGTTCTCTTGAAAATAAATTATAAATATATGTATATTTTTTTAATTTTCAAAAAATTATTTCATATCTTTAAAAATATGCTAGTAATTTGCTGAAAATGCGTAATATAGCCTTACCGAACACCAAAATTTTTTTGAATTGGTGTGACCTAGTCTCATTAACTAAATCTCTCATAATATAGTAAGTAAGTAAAATCTTAAACATACATATGCATATAAAAAAGTACATCAAATAAATATAAATTCTTCAAAAAATTCTAAGATGTCACAAATGAATACTTTAAAGTGTTTAAGAATCGATTACTTTTCTCATAATTAAAAAAAAAAAAAAATGAGTGCACCTCTCTATTTTCCGCAAAGAAATATTAACATTTTTGCGTTATGCACAGGAACAATATGTAATAGCTTTCAACTTAATTAACGTGGTAACTTTTAATAAAATAATTTTTTTTTTAATATTACAAATAGTACAACTATGTTTGAAAATTATTATGGTAGTCAAAATACCTAGACATTTAAAACACGTAAACAGAGAAACCAAATTATACCATTTTTAAAGAAATGAATTTGGAAAGCAACATTTTAGGTTTTGTGAAGGACTCACATCGCGGCTAATTGAAAAGTTACATTAATATGACTCATGATAATAATAATTAGAGTTACCATTAGAGGCATGAAAGCAGTCGTACAATCTTATTTTATCTACCTCCGATTCCCACTAATCCAGTTCTCCATCCATAAAAGTTATGTGATAGCTATAGAATAAACCATTACAAAGTATTAATTTGGAATTATGCAAGTTGGAGGG
The DNA here is from genome assembly GCA_008042795.1 of Drosophila asahinai. Lineage (NCBI taxonomy): Eukaryota > Metazoa > Arthropoda > Insecta > Diptera > Drosophilidae > Drosophila > Drosophila asahinai. The sequence goes on along the minus strand of VNJZ01009775.1, from coordinate 2,374 downwards.
CAAATATAAATAATTTGAATATGAATGGCTGTCAATAGAAATGGGTTGATAAAATGGGAAGAATTTTTTTTCGTGGTATTTCAAATATCTGGTGACAGTTTCATCTCTAGATTGGGAACATGAATAAATTTTCCAAATATCAATCTTAAGGAAAAATATTTTCAGAACCATTTTTATTATTACTGTCAAGAAATTAGGGATGGACGAAAAAAAAGGCATCGGCAAATGGTGGTAGGTAGGAACTCGGCTCAAAAAAACTTTAAAAAAAAAAAAAAAAAAAAATTATAATTTTTTTTTTTTAATATTTTAATTTATTTTTAATCGTTTCATGTATTACGCATTTGGAAAAATACTAAGAATTTGCCTTGGAATACGATCATTTAAATAGACCCATCCTAATGTACAAGTCTCCAAATCTTTTCGAAAGTCAATAAAGTATCATTAAAAGTTGTAATATTTCAAGGTAATAGGAAATCTATTGATCGTTGCTAGATCTGTTACTGTTCAACCATATTACTATGTTATAGTAAATTACTAAGTGCAATAATGAGTATTTGCAAGATAAAGCAACATTTCAGCGATTTAATTTCCAATCAAAATATAGTAACAAAAACATGCAAAAAAATGAAATGAACGACGGTCAAAGTATGTTAAGGTTTCAAGTAAAATCAGTTCAATTAAGATCAGTTCTGTACAATATGAGTGACTTTTCAATTTATGTAACCGCTTAATGATGTCAATATATTCATATTAAATAAAGCCTATCTTAATATTTGCATTAAATCTATTTTGTTATGGGACAACAGTCTCTTCAGCACGTCATTTCGGCATTTTATCGTTATTGTTATTTGAACCACCAGATCTATGCTGACCAGCGCCAAATTCAAAACGAAGTAAGACGCAGCCAATAGTAAGGAGATGCTTAGAGATCACCAGTCAACATTTTATTTGCATTGTGATAATATTTATATGGGATCACAATTTTAATTAACCATATACGTATGCAAAAACAAAATAAAACAGAAAAACGACAGAACTTTGTCCATTTTGGCTTGTAGGCAGATAGCTGGATCCCGTGTTTGTAAATATCCACGGTGACTTTGGTGATGGAACGACGGTAGGCGACTTATTTGTTCTTTCATGCCCATTGCGTGTAGGTAATTGCGTGTATACTGAAATGTAAGCATACAAAAAATATGATAAAATACATGCTATTATAGCACCCGTTATTCTTAAAGTTATAGAGTATGTGTAACTTTGTTATCGGATAATAAAAGGGTTTCCTAACACACTATACAAATGAATACAGTTTTAATAATTATTAATATATAAAAGGGAACCCCGACCCATTTAATCCAAACATGTAGCAACTTAGTGACATATTTCTCTTCTGTTAACTAAAATTCTGTTGCAGTTCCATATCAAGTAAAACGCTTGTCTTTCGGGGAATTAGTTTATGCACCCCCAACGAACAACGTAACATTTATAGCAGAGAAATGGCGTATAAAACAATTAAATAAGAAAACAAGTTAGAAAGCTACAGTCGAGTAACCTCGAAAAAGAGATATCCGGTACCAAAAGCTTTTTGCTTCAAATAAAAAGAGGTAGATTTTATTGCTTTCAGTCTGTCCCGTGCTCCCGTGCTTTAGGCCTTTGATTTTGAATTATGTATGTTATACAAAATTTAAATACATTTTAATTTTAAACAAAACAATTTTAAACCTTGTCGAATAATCAAATTATTTCAAGCGAATACTCAACTTTATTTCCGGAATGGATCTATCGTGTCTTTCTTGTCTTTTTAAGTATTTTGAGCTGTTTTTTCAACATTTTTAAAATATACTCGTAGTTTGGGTTGTTAACTAACAATATTAACTTCTTACAAAAATCTTCTTGTGCTAAGCTTCCGTTTGCACCTATTTCGATGCAAAACGGGCCACTTTTTGCGGTGTACATTCTAATTGTCCACAAAATCATCCGATATGAAAAAAAGAAAATGCATTAGTTGTGCATTATCCCGAGGTGTCACCGTTGAGTTTTTTTATTTCCTTTTTGAAGTGAAACTTCTTTAGGCGCGTTATGGATTTTCGGGGACGGAGTAAAACCGATTCATGACCGACACAAAAACGCGCGTAGGTCCTGTCCCTCTCTCACCGCTGGCGAACGATCTTCCTCTCCTCTTCTATCCTCTCTCGCTCTCAGCGCGCTAGCACAAAGTTGAGAGCGTAAAAATCAAAAAATAGAATGCGCATGAGAGCACGTGTGTGTATGCGTACTTGAGCGAGAAGACGCTTTTTAAGCCGAAATCATTTCTGTGACAAAACAAATTCATTTACAGAAGTAGAAAAAAGGGTGAGAGGTGTGTGTGTCAAAA
>VNJZ01009768.1:0-23149 GCA_008042795.1 Drosophila asahinai | reverse complement strand
ACTACCGGAAAACATAATCACCAGATAAACCTATCGTAATGCAAATTCGGTTTTCTGCCCGGCTGTAAATTTATCTGAACGCGATAGAATAACAGAGCCCTGTTAATTTCAGATTATTGCTGCAAAGCACCAAACTGTGCTGTAAGGCGCAATCACACGGTTGCTTTGGTTATCGGAACCACTAAAAACTGCTGTAAAATCTCTTCTTCTCCATCACTTGGTTATCGGAAATCAGCTGTTTTTTTGCGGCCCTGAAAAGTTTTTATACATTTACTGGATATAGAACCAAATGTTCTTTGCCGGAACTTAATCTGACCACAAAATTTTGACAGGCAGGGTAGAAATCGGCATTTAAATGTGAATTTTCAGTTGATATTTGTAGAGAAATCTTATCAGTCAAGCTGAGGAGAGCGAAATTCATTAGCATCTTGCACAAAAAATTTGGATTGCTGCCCATCCCACTAATTATGTGACTTTGGCCGAAGTTCAGCTCTTACAACCAGGTCCGGGCTAGTCGACTTTTGATTATTTTCCTTTTCCAGGATGTCTTGGCAACATTACGGATAATTGTCGAACTTGGAGTCATTATCTTAATTAAAAGCAAATAAGTCAGCGAAAGAGGTGAATCTGAGGAGAAGTTGAGACCGAGACCGAGCTCGTCATAGTTACTCAATGCTACTTTGATGCAAGAGCGGCTAAATTGAATTTGCATACAGATCAAGTCACGGAAGTGGACAACACTTTCAACAATCAGAGAAGGGACAGTTTGCAGGACGGCTCCTCGTTCTTCATAAAGCCAACAAAGTGCAACGCCTTAATTACTTAACGGGCAGTGGCAGGGGCAGGGGAGAGAGGTGATTCCCTCATTGCCGGCAATTAGTTGAAATTAAAATGTAAGCAAGTGCGCAAGTTTTTAGCGTCTTGTGCAACTTCCGGTGAAGCGTGAAATGACGCAGCCAGCTGTTGGAGCTGCGAAAAGCTGCATGGCAGAGCAGCCTAATGACACTTTTTAATCAAATATGCTAATGCTAATGCAAAAGTTGAGCTGTCATTAAAATTAAGAGTGAGGCATAGAACTCGCTCGGCTGGCTGCATCTCTTTCAGACTCTAAAGATTCATTTATTTTAATGCGGGCTTCGGAAAATTCCATATGGCTAGTGACAGATTAAAAGTGTATCTGCCCAATGCAATTTTTCCCCTCTTCCACCTAGGCGTCTCTCGACCCTAATGGGTCAATCTTGGTTTGTCACAAAAAACGAGATTTCGAGGAGCACATGCGATTAAATTGGTGAAGAACAGAAGAGGCCTGGGCCTTGCCACAGCTCGCACATTTGCAATACAAATTTGCAATGCCATTAATGTATGGGAAACCCCAAAAAAAAGCGCCTCACCATGAAAAATCGCCGCCGGTCAAACACGTAACCGAATTGTGCACAGCAGCGGCAGATGAAGGAGTAGAATGTGGGGGCAGGAATGTGTTGCAGGGCCAGGAGCTATGTCAGGGAAGCAGGACAGCAGCAGCAGCAGGACAGCAGGACAGCAGGAGCAGCAGCTACAGCCGGAAACAAGGATAACGAGCGTGTTGAGGCCCCCTCAAACCCACGTCACGAAACTGTGAATGGGGTTCTGGTCGATATGTTGGCCTTGTCGCTCTCTGGCAGGGTTGGCAGAGGAGGAGGCAGGCTCATGTTATGCCCAGGCCAGGCCAGGCCGGGCCAGACGAGGCAGGTCCTCCTGATCCTTCCTCCGCTTGCCTGTGATGCCTGATGTTGCCTGCCGCTGCCACTGCCACTGCCCCTGCGCTGCTGCATGGGACAAGTATTTTAAAATCCAATTAAAAACGCCCTAGTGGGATTTTTCAATCGCTGCTGACCAGGGCAGGGGCCGCTGGACAGGCATCAGCATCAGCAACAAAGTTGCATTAAGCGCGCGACATTCGCTGGCCACCGGCCGCGTCATAGTCATTTGCTGGCAGGAGCACGATGGCAATGAGCTGGTGAGCTGGTGAGCTGGTGAGTCGGGGATATGGGTAGCTACCCAGGGAGCTGGGGAGGAGCAGGCAGGTCTCCGGTCGACTGGGCGCCGTTGATGGCCATTGCATGTTTGCCTCTTGGGCGCAAGAGCGTAGCATGAATCTTGTTAGCCAACGTTTACGCTTATTATGCGACGGCAAAGCTATCGAATTTGTTTGATGCATGTGCCCGGTGCACGGGGGGAATCGTCTGGAGCTAGGAAGCCTTCGGGGCATTCGGGCCATGCTGGGCTGGGTAGAGCTCCATGTCGGTAAATTGCATTTGCGGCATGACACTCGCAGTTGAACGCATCTCGTCAGATGGCAGAAGAAATCAAATAAACTCATCCGGATGCAACATATGATGTCCGGCTGGGCAGGTAACTCAGGTAATGCAGAGTTGGCAGGAAGGGGGCATATGTATGCTTAAAAGTTTGACCAGCATGTCTAATCAAATCGGTCGGTGGCAGAACTTATCAATATGGCCAACTGCGAGCTGAAAAGCACAAGCACACAATCACACAAATACACAACTTGACCCGCCCGAGCGGCTGAAATTGAACTCTGCCAGCATGAGCCCCAGCACTTTGCATACAAATCATACGAGTCTGCGGAAAGTTTCCCACCCAGAACCCACTCTAATACGGGCACCGACACGTAGTTGAAATGCCCGATGGGACCATTATTCTTGATTTTGGTCGGAAAACCAGAGCGGAGATGGAGGCAACATTCGACTACCTTTTGCCAGTTGCCAGTTGATAAACAACCAAACTTTCGGCCTCCAGGCCCGAGGCATTTTGAGGATTTGCAGCTTCAGTAAATAACATTCGAGCAACCTCACTGACTTGCTGTGGATCTGGACAGTATCGCCCTGGACGGGCCTGGATCTGCCATGCAAAACAGTCCCCGTACGTGTAATGTGATATATTTTTTACTGGCTGTCCGGCCGTGATGTGGGACCAGTACTGCAGGCCAAATTAAATAAAAATCAGTGCCCAGAGTGAGCTCAAATTGCAATTTCATAAGCAATTTGCTACTGAACGAGATATGGCTGGTAACGTGCATCTTTTTGTTCTCTGTCCATCTGGGGGGGCCTCTCCGAACCCCGGAGAGGAGTATAGAAAGGTCAACTGAAAATTACATTTCAACAAGACACGAGTTCGGGCATCCCTCTCAAACCAGGTCCAGATATGGATGCAGAACCACAACCCGATCCAGATCCAGGGTCAGTTTGCTGACATTTTTATGGCACTCTCGAGAGTTGGCCGGAAAGTATGTGCTCTCCCGCTCTGGCGCTCCGTGTGTGTGCGCCTGACACACAATAAACACCAATTAAGAAAATAATATTTTGTGTACACACACAAACAAATGTCTCTGGCAAATTGAAAAGCCAACGCCAAAGCGTTCGTCTCCAGTTTTGTACAAGTGCTGTGCAAATAATGCACAGAAGTATGCTACAAAATACGAACAACAAACAAACAAGCCAGCTACGATCCAAAGGCAAGAGCCAAGCCTATAACAAAGGCTGAAATATTATAGCTTTCGGTCGCCCAAGACTTCTTCGCTGCCGAATCTTTCGCCTGCACTTTGGAGCCGGGCACCGGGAGCCGGGAGCCGGGAGTCTAGAGTCTGGAGTCCCTGGCTCCTGGGTCTGGGCTTGAAGTCCGAGCCAGCTTGTTATAAGGCATGTTGACAAGCCTCTTTAACAAATGACACCAACAGATGAAGAAGAAGCCCGAGCAGGACAAGCCAAATAGTCACTATTCACCCTTCTCCTGGCCCTCCGCCATATCCTTCCCCCCTTCCCAATCCCTTGGCATCCGGCCCTGTAACATTTGTTGTGCGCAGCCGAAAAATGTTGCTGCTCTTGTTGGTGAAACTTCCTGCTGCTGTAGTGGTGTTGTCTTGTCAGTTGCCCTTCTGTTGTTTGCTGTTATTTACTATTTTCTGTTTATTTCAAGGGGTGCAGCGGAATTCTCAGCATACCGAACGGACCCATGTCAAAAGCGAACTCCAACGCCATTGGAATTTATCCAAGAAGCTGGCAAGTTCAGGGGACGGATTTAAGGAGGGCAGTCGCTACACTTTGAACGGGGAAACTATTGTTTCTGGCGCCGATTTCATTAAATTTAGCATCATGATGGGCGAAAATTCCGCACTTAAACTAGTTAAAGTCGGGGGCTTTGACCACAGAAACACAGCAAAAAAGTACCTTTAACCGCCTAAATAAACTGCACCGTCAAAGATTTAAAAGGCGCCCCTCCACAAGACCAAAGTAATTTCAGGATTTTGCCGGGCAGGTCCTGACAAACTGTTGCCAGCGCTCAGCGAACCACAAACAAGGTAAATGCTTCTGCAGCAAAAGCAACAGCAACAGCAACAGCAACACGAAACTGAAAACTGAAAGCTGAAAACTGCAGGCTGATGGAGTGAGGGTGCAGCGGGGTGCAGCTGTAACCGCAACATAATAATTATGCAACAGAAACCGCAATGCATGCGGGGCAGGCGACGCCGGCAGCCAGCATCCAGCTCTAGTCAGATTTGGGGGGAAATTGTTTTGCGAGGCGAAAGTGTGAACAAAAAGCTGTTGCGTGTGCTGCTGAAAGGAGCGGAGCGGGGCAAAAAATACATAAAAACAACAAGCAAACGCAGCAACGTCAAACCGCAAAGTCAAATGCAACTAAAACCGCAGCACAGTTTGGGGCGCTGAGGTTTTTCGAGCCCGACCAGCAGACTGGGCACGGAAAGGAGCACGGAATGAACTTAAATCCTGGCAGGATCTCCGTTTCCATGATAGCTCCATTTAGCTAACTTTATGCCCTTCAAGCAGATCCCTAGTCCAACCTCTATTGTTTCTGTTTATTCCGCAGCATTGCATTCCGTATCCTTTGACGATTTATGCGGCCACTTATTTAGCTGAGGAATACGAAACAAATTCAAAAAGAGGGCGGCTAAGGCCGCATAACTTAATAGCGACTCGCTTCATTTGAACTTTATTGCTCGCTGCGCCGGCACAGGGGAATAACAGTAAAGCCAGCAGCAGGTGGGGGAAATCAATTTCGCCGGGCTTAGCCCCGACATCAAAGCGTGGGCAGGACATGTCCAGACCCAAGCCCAAGTCCAGATCTCGGTCCATGTCCAGGTCCAGGTCCGGACAGGTAGGTTAAGCCTAATAAACTGCGCGTCCAAAAGCAGCCAGCAAATTTATTTTTGTTTTCCTCGTCGGGCCCAAGGAGAAGCTAATTGTATTGTGCAAGGAATTTGATTGCATGGATTTATACATGATTGAAAAGGGCCAGCTCGAGCGCCAGAGCTAGTGGTAGCATCTGGACTGCGGTCGGACAGGACAGGACAGGGAGTGCATAAATCGTGCGCCCAACTCGCGCACATTATTCATTTTTAATGCGCCCGAGACATAGACGGCGCCGAGCCACGGCCACAACAATTTGGCCACATGTAAGCACAGGCAAGTTGGCCATAATTGCCTCGGAGTCGGGAGCTAAGAGCCGGAAGACGACACCGGGCCAAGCAACTGCACTCAGGGCCGGGCCCGGGCAGGTAGCAGCATCATTAAAATGAGTTAGCGTCCTAGACAGCTCTGGAGTTGGAAGGAAGCCGAAGGAAGTGGCGACTTAGCTGGAAACTGGGAGACACTGTGACTGCAACTGCGAGTAAGACTGAGACAGAGTTTACTGTTGGCCTTTTGGGCGCAATTTGCAGTGGCAGCGGTGGCAATTAAGCCATGGAGTAGATTAACTTTAAGCTGCGAATGCCTTTGACGAGGCAGATGCGCTCGCTGCACTGGCGCCGGGCTTTTTGTGGCTCAAATTTTATTTAATTAACCGGAATTTCGTGGCCAGGAGTGCATTTGAAGGATTCACCTGAGGAAAGGGTCTTGCCGGGCGTTTTCTTTTCGGTTGCCGTGTACGCTTGAGGCTGCTAGCGAAAAACAATGATTCCGAGAAAAGCCAATACCACTCGACGAACCAACATTTCCAGCTTGGCCTGCAGAATGAAGAACTTTTGAAGGAAGACGGGCAAAGGAAATTCCATAAAATCCTATTGCAATGTACTCAAATTGAACGAGATTTCAATTGCATTACGCAAAAATCTGTGAACCATTGCAGTTTCAATTGTTGTGGAGGACGCTCGCATGTATAGTATATTCATATTCAGGATCTATGTATGCATAATGGCAGCTCAGTTCTGTGCTCTCTGATGTGGCAAACAAAACGTGCCGCTTACAAATTGTACAACAACCAATTAAAATGCATAACTCGATTTAAAGTTTACATAACATTTTGCTAAATTACAGGATCGTCCCAGGCATTCAAGCTTATATAAGTGGCCCGCATCCATCCCATCCCCATGCCCCTTATCCGCTCTACAGTTCAGTTTGCAAGGGGCTTACAATGTCTGTCGCTCGTTGTTGTTTCTGCTGCTGCTGCTGTTGCCCGGGCAACATGCAATTAAAAGCGATATTGAATTTTGTTACGCTCTGCGCTTGAGTGTGCGATTTGTGTGTTAGTTGTGCTGCTGCTGGTGTTCTGTTGCCGCTCTGCGGCTCTTATTTAATTTGAGTCGACGAAAAACATATATTCTGTTATGTGATTGGCATAACTTACACAACGCGAAACACAGGGAAAAGTAATAAAATAAAATGTTCTTGAACATATACATCTTTAGCCTAAATGGGAGAAAACTCCAGATTTATTTACGAAAATCAAAGATGAAATGAAAATGGCATACTTGTATTGTTTATTTTATTTCTGCATTAATATTCTGCATTATATAAATAATGATGTATAACAAACAATAAAATTTAAAACTAGATACAGTTATTCTATCATTCTAAATCGATTGGAGCAAAAATAACGAAGTAATGGGTAGTTGAACGGAGATCATTCTATGTTCGATGTATGGGGAGCCAAAACTTTAAAGCGCTCTCCTGTAAAGTGTCATCTTCAAAGTCGGTGTACAGGATTACTAAAAATCTACTTGACCAATCGTTTTTAAATTTTGCACACTGCTTCTGCAACTAATTCTCCAGGGTTTTTTTAATTTTATCTTTTATTGTATTTTTATTTAACAATAAAACTTTTTTTTTAGTCAAGAATTGAATTTTTAACTTCAAACTTTCATGAAAAATTGAACCAAAATAAAAAAAAGAAAAACTCCACGGTGATACCTCCGGGCAATTATTCTTTAACTAATGTACATTCTGGTTTTCACATCGGACGATTCTGTGGACCGTTAGGATGTTCACCGTAAATTAACTTTTTTTGGAGGGCCACGGGAGATTCCCTATAACTCCTATACCTGCACAAATTTTTCAATGAAACATTTTTGAAAAAAATGTCTAAATGTTTCGTTATTATATGTCATTTGAATTAATAAACTACCTCAAGCCGTTTTCCCCCAACAAATTTTTGAAAAGTGGCCCGTTTTGCACCGAATTAACTCTTACCCACCTAACCGATTTGGGTGAACTTTAATATGTATGGCTATAGTTAAATTGAATAACCAAATATTAAATTTAAATGTGTAGGTAAATGTTATGAAAATTTACTTAAATACTTTATTTTGAAATTCTACCAAAATTGATCGATTTTCAATGATCCAATTGTAAACTGAAAGGGTATACTAAATTCGGATTACCAAAATAAGCGTTCTTTCTTGTTTTTTTATGACTTGTATGGAATGTAGTGGGCATGTCCTAAATTTAAAACAATCTTTATCTGCGGGACATACCGGAATTTAACTGCAAATTTGTTAGCTCTTATTTCTAAATCACGAGTTGCCTCCATCTGATCCTTAAGATAGCTTTGATTAGGCTAGGTACCGGGTGTACAAATTCCCTGGAACAGCGTGTTTATAGTCGATTAAATACTGCAGCGTATTGAAAAATATTTTGTAACTGTAAGATAGGGAGATACAACTGCCAGATCCAAGTGGCATTGGTTTTTCCTGTGGGCCCCCAACAGTCAAAGCTGATTCCAATTACCAGCTATCAACGCTCCATTCCCGCTCTCCGACCTTGTTTTTCCACTTTTTTCTATGGTGCCGCCCTCTTCAATTGTTGTCGGCTGCAGCCAAATCGCCGCTGAACCCTAATATATGGCTATTATGGCATACAGTACTTTAGGCCCCGAGCATTGCCATGGCAACGGGGGCATTGGGGAGTCGGGCTGGTGCTGGAGGCCAGAAGGGCATTATAAATCTTCATTGTTGGGCCGGCTCTGTAAAGTAGCACAGACAACAGCCGAAAATTTCCGATGCTGCCCTTCCCCGATATGTAGGATGTAGGATGTGGGATGTGGGATGTGTGAGTGTGTGCTAAAAGCAACATCAATTTGCATGAGTTGTGCGGTTGTGCGTGTGTGTGTATGTGTATGTAATTACAAAAACACACGGAGCGAGGCTGAGTACGTGCAAATCTGACCAAAAATTTAAATTGAAGCTAAAATTTTTGCCAAATGCTGTTGCCGGCAACGCACGATGAGGATGATGATGTATGCATCTCTCCAGCCCCTTCGGTCCCTCTACCCACTGCTACCACCCCGGGCTATATAGTAAGTCCATATGGTTCAACCGAGGCCTAACGCCCGCCCCCTGTCCTCTGCCGCCGGCAGCACTTCGTATGCGATCTCTCTGCAGGCCGTTTTGCGAAAACAAGTATATCGAATTTTAATTACATTTGCTTCATCTGTGCGGGCGTATGTGTTTTTGCTTTTTGCGCCAAACAGCCGACACGGAAATGTGATTTTTGATTGAGTGCCGACCAAACAGTAGCAAAAACCCAGGAGGAGAGCAGTGTGGCGGCGGGGAAAGAAACGCCTTGAGGCGGGTCCAAAGAGAATTTAGGCTGAAAAAGCATCTTCCTACTTGTATTAGGTCTTGTGTAAGTGTCACCTCGGATGATCTGAGGCCTTTAACCCAGCGAATAGTGCAGCATCACTAAGGTGCCAAACGGCCATACATTTGACTTGCAGTATGCAAGCTATTTTTCTGCTGGCGACGAAAAGTTGAGCGTATGTGTGCGTACAGATCTAAAGCGATTGAGAACTCGAGCTCTCTCCCTTTCTCTCTCTCGCAGGCTTTTGAACAAAATTTCAAGAGTGCCATGAACCAGCACGAACAAATCGTGTTCAAAAAAATCATATGTCGTTACTCAGCTTGAAGATCTATTGTCTTTGGTTTTACAGATTCTTTTATTTATAAATTTAAAACGCACCTTTGCAGAGGTGTGCATCCTAGGTAAAAACGATTTAGGCCAAAATTTTTGAACTATTGAGCTGAAATTTTCAGCATAGTCTTATTTCCTTAGCACTCGGAACGGACGAAATCAGACCACTATATCCTATAGCTGCCATATTGGAATGATGGCGAAATAAATGTAATAAGAATATTAACTTATCTGTTTTTAAACGTATTTCTTTAAATTTCAAGATATAGCGTTTTTTTTACGGTTTTAGAACTACGGTTTTAATTTTATTAAAATCGGCCAACTGTATGATATAGCTGCCATAGAATCGATCGGTCGATTTATATAAAAATGTAAAATTCTACATGTAAAATGTAAAATTTACAAAATTTACAAAATTCGATTTTTTTCAACATTACTAAAATGGATCGATTTTAAATGATCCAATTGCAGACTGCAAGGGTATTCAAACTTCGGTTTACCGATGTTAGCTTTCTTTCTTACATTTAATTACATTTACATTAATTACATTTACATCTAACAGCTGGTTTAGGACAAATTTCTTCCTGGTTGGGCATAGAACCTTCAGTCCTATTACTTAAGTTAATAAGTTTCATGTACTTAAATTCAACTGTGACAATTATTTTTAAAAATGTTTAATTTACGAAAAGTGTTAGATTGAATATAATAGAATATAATATACTTTAAGGATTTGATTTTTAGATCAATCCGGTTTAGAAACTCTCTAAATTTCCACAACAACTGGCACAGCTCTCAAAGAGGGATAAGACTTAGCGGCTATGAATATTTTCTGAATAAAAAATTGACTGTTTTAATAATACTTCATCTGCTTACCGCCACGTGGATCACGTGTTCTGATGTAAGGATGACGTCTTGTGCCCTTACCTAAAACGGAGAGAGAGAGAAGTAGATAGAGAGAGAGAGAGAGAGAGAGAGATTGAGGAAAACTCAGTAAGTCCGGGTGCAAGATCGAGGCAAGGATAAATTCAAGTTATGAAACTCTAAATCGGCATCTTTTACAATCCCTTCCGTCTCATCTTCACAATGCTAGCCATCGCAAACTCGGGACTCAAGTGCATAAACATTTATTTGCCTTAAGGAAAGGCATCTGGCTTCCGGCCCAGGCCCCAGGCAACCTTGACTGTCGACACTTGACGCAGCCTAACAACCCACAAGCATAACAGGCCCAGGCCCAGTGTCACTTTTATATTATTTTATTTTGTGTTGCGCAGTCGGAGCTTTGAAAAAGGATAGTCGCCGCAGAGGCTCCCTGGGTTAGTCAGCCCCCGTCTCCAGTTATGGCCTCAGACGTTTTCATTTTCATTAAATGCCCTCGCGGCCCGGCTCCAGCTGCCTTTCCATGTATCCCCTTACGGGGTCGGGCGGTGAAAAGGATATTGTCTAAGAACAAAAGCGGAATAAATTAATTTAGCTCATGTCTTGGCCCCGGCAATGAGCTAGAAAATGAGCTGCAGAATATGTATGTGGCATACGGTGGGACAGCCTCCCCACACCGCCTTACAGCCTCCTGATAATAACGAAATATGTGCAGCTGACAGGTGGCAGCAGCAGCAGCAGGAGCCATTACGCAGGCTCCTTGTCTGAAATTTAATAAGTTCAGCGCTGAGCTGAGCTGAGCTGAGCGGTGGCTTCGTAATGGCGCATATTAAAAATACGAAGGCCTAAGGTAGCTGGGTATCAGATCCCTTTCCCTATACTCTATCGCGTTTATTGCATTAATTTTTCAATAATCCCGCAAAACTGAAACAAATATCGAAAGTGGCATCCCTCACGGCTGATAGGACTAATCTTTTATTGATGCTCCCGAAGCGATACGGAACGGAAGCCAGAGCGCTCAACTGAGTTAATTAAATTTGCAGCAGAGGGCCTGGATATCCTCCGTCAACCTGCTCTGCCTTTAATAGGCACAGCTCAATCCCGACCCAACCCCGGATACACCATAATCGGCGTCCTCGGTCTCTAAGTATGGCTGGCAACCCTTTTCACCGTATCCCTCCTTTTACTTGGTCCAAACTTTTTGCTTAATGCTTAGCCCAAACTTTTTTGACATTTTTATTGACAAGAATCCGGGAGCCCCAAAGAAGCAACAGCAACCACGGTCTTCCTCTCCATGTGCCTTGTACAACATTTTTTTCTCTCCTGGGCTGCGGTAAACTTTACTTTGGTCTGGGCTCTGGGCTCCGGGCTCCTGTGTGCCCGTGTGCTGCGGTCAAATCTAATTTCCGCAGCTTTTACTACTTTATTAAACTATTACAACTAAAGCCAGCCCGATTCAGCCTTGCCAGGCTGCTGGCGATGGCGATGGCGATGGGTATTAAAAAAGTTATGTTCTTACGTATATGTGGGGCTGAGTGTGGGTGGGCGGTCCACAAAATGTGTTAATAAAGCACACTTGCCACCAGCATGGCCACATAATGAAATGAAATTGCGGGGGCAACCAAATTGGCTCCACTGTGGGGCAGGGTATATGCTTTCCGCGGAGAGCTTAGGCTTCGATCAAGGATCTAGTTGATCTGGTTAGGGTATGCATATGGCCATATCCGTGGCCCCCGAGTGGCATAACTTGCTGGCACTTTGTGGCTCTTTTATGACTCGTTGGCCCGGCTTGACGGCATCAAATTTCAGCCACTTCCTGCACGGCTGGCTCCTTGGGCGCGTTTAATTGCTTTGACCTTTGGCCAAGTATATGTACATAGTTTTGGCCGTGTTGCACGTTAATTAGCATTAAGCAGGGAAGGAAGCGGAAGGGTGAGAGTCTAAACATAGCCTTTGCAGTAGTATGGGTCTGTGATAAAAATTTATTGGAAGCGGCTGGGGCTAGCCTCCACATGCATATGAAACTTTTGCCATGCTGCAATTAAATTTAAGCTGCTTCAAGCCCACGACCCAAACACACACAGGCTTGGGAGCACAAGGAGGTGCAGGCACAGGCATAGGCACGGGATCAGGATCAGGATCAGGGTTCACAAAAGACTTGTGGCCATGGCGACTACAACGACGACGGCAAAGTTTGTTAGGTTTTCTGGTTTCGGTTTTTGGTCTACAGACGCAAAAGTTCGCGTTTGTTTCTTTCTCCTTTTTGATATGTATTTTAATTCCTTGGCCTGTGTGCCATTTTGCAGTTGGGCGTCCAGGACTTTTGGCTTGCCAGCGGCAACAGCCACTAGGATGTCTGTGGCTTAAATGGCACTTATGAGCTTATGCCGCAACTTACATTATTATTATTACTCCAATTTTTGTATGCTAGCATAACGTGAATGCTGCTTCCTGGCACGCAATAAATAGTTATAGACTGCGGAGAGCACTTAAAGAGAGCGCAGAGAGAGTTTCGTATTAATTAAAAAGCATTAGCGCTTAAGTGCCGTGGTTTATGGCAGTTTGGGTATTGCGAGCATATGCTCTCAGAACTTTAGCTATCCCGAATGCTGGCTAAATACAATTTACGACATGAGAGAGGTCGATCGGACGAAAATTGCGAATAAAAGCGGACTCAATCGACATTGCTTTGGCTGGTAAAATTCAAAATCTCATCACACTTTCGACCATTATTATAAAGAATCAAATAAAGCACGGCTCTCGCATGCCATAAGCGGTAAATTTAATTTGAGTTTTACAACGTTTCACCGCTACCATGGCTTTTGTTCGGGTTTGTTTGACAGTTTTTGCAGCGCACTCAATCAGCACTTGTTAGAACTTTTTAGTGTGCTGTAAAATAAACATGAGTATAAAGCTGGAATGAAATGAAATTTAATAAATGCAGTGCGGCAGTGTGTGTGGAAACAGGAGTAGAGCAAGGCGACAGGCAGCATGACATGCACTTCATAAAACTTTGCTCATATAAATTGAAATTGAAATGAAATGATGATGCCAGAGCTCTGTCAGAGCAGACCATGTATGCGTGTGTATCTGTATCTGTATCTGTGCGATGTCCATGTGTGCCAGTGAGAGTTGACAGCCGGCGAAAGCTGCGTCCCTCCCAGCTGCTCGGCAATGGCTGCACAATGGCTGGCTGTAAAAATTTGTTGGCCAAACAACAAGTGGAGCAGCCAAAGCAGCAGCAGCAGCAGCAGCAGCAACGGCGGCAGCAACAGCCTGAAAAACAACTTAAACTGTCATTGCAAAGTTTGAGGCAAAGCCCGGCTGCTGGCAGGGAGCGGAGGTATTAAAAAACTTTCCTCTGAGCAATTATGTGAAGGCTACTTAACTTTTTTGCAGGCAATAAATTCGCTCTTTAAGTAGAGACCCACAGCAGGAGCGGCAGCACTCACCTGAGCTGCGGCACAATTTTGTTGCACACTCTATTCTCGGTCGGTTTTTTCGGCTTTTTCGGGTCCGCCCACTCGTAGAATTTGCCAGAGCTATGTGCAGAAATTCAATTAGCCAGCCAACGGGAAGCGAGGAGCAGGAAGCAGCAGCAGCAGCAGCAGCAGTTTGCCACTTGGCATGCCATGCAGTTTTGGGGAATGCTTTGAAACACACGCATGCACACTTGGATACAGATACTCTCCGCATGCCTAGATACATTTCACGTCCGTGTGCATGGGCGTGCGGTTGTGACAGGCTGGCTGCCTGCTGCTCTGCTGCTCCGCTGCATACTTGCCTCAATTACGCCGAAAATGTCACATTAATTATTGGCATTTATGGGGTTTGCGCCGCTTTTGATATGATAGACGACAATGCCGACCAAAATTTGAAGTCTACTTTACGGCGCGCTATTGTTGTGTCCTCGAGAGCCTGCTTCTGTGTGTGTCAGACGCACAGATACGAGTATTTACGAGTGCGCGTATGTGTGTGCGTGTGTGCGTGTGTGCCGCTGTGCGGTTGTATTAATTGGAATTTGTTTTTGTGTGTCAGCTGCAAGACGGCGCTGCCTCTGCCGCTGGGCTCTTTGTTGGGCTTTGCGGCAATTAAAAATTAATTTGACAAAGCGAGACATTTCGAATTAATTTCGAGTCTAAACGATGTTTTAATTCAATTTATGTTTTTGGCAGCACAACTTGACAGTGCCATTCATTGAGTGGGTCGATTGACTCAAGGTCTGATCAGGTGAGTCGCATTTATGCTCGAAATTAATTAAGTGCCGTTCCGCCCTGGGCAAACATTTGAAAGCCAGCTCATATCGCTTGCTTATATTTGTTCAGGGCGCCCCGCCGCACTCGAACTACAACTCCAACTCCAACTCCAACTCCAATTACTTAATGACAGCTTCCAGTTGCAGTGATTAGGCTGAAAGCGCTTTGAGCCGTAGAGGCCTCATTGTCATTGCCCTAGCCACTGCCTCTGCCAATGCCGACTATGCGCATTCAACGTCAACTTACGCCAACCGTCTGTCAGCAACAGGAGTCGCCTCCACACTCATGTGGCTACTTATGCAAAATGCTGGGCTTTGCCACTAGACGACACCCGTTGCTGCTCATCTGCACGCACTGGAGCAGGCGCTTTGATCGAGGAGGAGGAGGAGCGGCCCGGAGACACACAATTGTGTTGATTGCACAGATGACAAGGCGTAGGACGAGATGACAACTTTGCTGCCTGCCACCCTTGATGACAATGAAGTGCATGCATGAATATTCTAATCAAATGAGCCGCCAGCCTGTCCTGGCCTGGCTCTTGGCTCCCGGCTGTGGCCTCCGGCCCAGCCATTGTCAGGCGGCAGCATTTTTCGCCTCCGTCACATGTGTACACTCGGAGAAAAGGGCCCTAGCCTTAGCCGGAGACCAGAGACACTTTTGGTTCTGTGAGGACTTCAATTTACAATGTGTGCCTTGGTCAACGTGCTTTTCTCTGAACGATACCTAAAGCTATTGCTTCGACTATCGGCTTTGGTTCCGGCAGAGCAACTAATGTCTCTAGTAGCTATTTTCTCGCAGTGCTGCTACATGCTTTGTGTTTTGTGCCAGGCAAAAGTTTCAAAGTCAGCCAGGGCCCAGAAAAACCTTTCCTTTACCTCGTTTCATTTCATTCACTCACTGAAATCGAATTTGCATAATTTAACATGATGGTTGCGCTTATTCCTGCAGCCTGTCAGGCACACAGACAGCGACGGGCAGGCGCGAGGATGGGTTATTATTGTTCGCCCTCGAATTCAGCGTCACCGCATTTTGCTGCCACATGCATCATCATTTGCATACATTTGCAGTTCGCCCAGTCAGTCCATGCTCGGAGTAATGAGGACTGCGCCGGTCTGAGTCGATTTTCTTTGAATATAATTCGCGGAGCGGCGCGGCGGGTTGGGGGCGAAAGGAAAGCAATGACGTTGATGGATTTTGGCACTTACACAGGCTAGCGCCCGTCACCTTCCCAACGCCTAACGCCTAACGCCAGTTACGACTCCGAAAAAAGCTGCGCCAGCAGACTCTGCTCCAGTTGAGCTGGCTTTGAAGCGCAATTTAATGAAGAATGATATGTTGGCATCGTGGCCGCAACAGCCGCAATCATCCCCCCTCCGGGGCGCACCCCTTAACCACATTGACTGACAGTTTTCGCGGCTTCGCACGCAGCCACTGTCGAAGTTGAAGGGCTCCGACATCGACAACAAGTTTGAAGGTGGCTCCACCCGCTCCCGATGAGCAATCGCATCGAATTATGGCGCTGCTTTGCCTCGGATTCGCTTGACATTCTTTG
Source organism: Drosophila asahinai (assembly GCA_008042795.1). Lineage (NCBI taxonomy): Eukaryota > Metazoa > Arthropoda > Insecta > Diptera > Drosophilidae > Drosophila > Drosophila asahinai. The sequence continues at coordinate 7,268 of VNJZ01009768.1, read as the reverse complement.
AATAAATGCGAGTGGGGCTGTCTCGCAGATATTTCACCTATTTTTATCCATTTTTTTTTGGCATTTTCGGCTCAAATTTGATTCGGAAGCGCTGGCTGTCGGCAATCCACCAACCCCCCTGGCAAGTGGCCTAAGTGCAGCCCCAAGCACAACGCAAATAAACGGACGGGAACACAAAAAAAAACAAAGCTGGGCAGAGTGGAACGGTACGAAAGACAAACAAAAATAAATACCCCCGACATTGGTTTTCTATGCAAAGTGTCACATGGCCGTGTGCCACGCCCCCTTCCGACGGCCGCCGCTGCCTTTTCATGCATATCAAAATGGCAACAATAAACGCCAACAAAAGAACAACAATAACAAACATTAACATGGAAATACACACGCACACGAGGCCAACAAAGGCGGCAGTCAAAAATGTTGCAAATGAAAGCAAAATAAAAATAAGAATACATAACAAAGACACAATTACACTCACAGAGAGAGTGTTTGCCAGTGTGCCTGTATGTGTGTGTGTTTGTTTATGTATTTGTAAAACCAAAACTTTTGACATAATAAAATGGAATGTTATTGTTAAAAAAGTTACTTGCATATTAAAACAAACGAAACTTTTCCACTAGCTGTCGCTATCTCGCTCAGTCGCTCCTTCCCACTCTGCTCTCGTTGCTCTTTCTCGTTCTATCTCGCTCCCCCAGTGCCATTTATTTTGCTTTGCATGTGGGTGTGCACCTGTTTTTACTTGCAAATGTCGCACACAAATGCAAATGGCCGGCGTGTGAAACGAGCAGCGCTGCCAAAAGCAAACAACTTTAATTGAACTGTTTACCCGATTTTTATTTTATGCCCCCCCCCTCGATCCCCTCAGGCTCTGTGCCCTGTTGAGCTGTGTAATTGTTATGGTTATGTTTGCGATGATTATTTGGCTCGCTGCACAGCTGTCCACATTTACCGGCTGCGACTTCCACTCGGAGCCAGTCGGGATGAGTGGCCTGTCAAGGAGGCAGGATCGCGCTATTCAGCCGGGTATTAATCTACGGTACGCTTATCACGTCTACACATCCAAACTAAGTCCAAACACGGAGCGATCAACAAAATCTTAGGTTCAATCAATTACTGGATTGTACAACAGATATCGAGCCGAACACGGTACGTATAAGTATACTTAATGCTAGTAGGATCGTAAGGAGGAGTCGGAAAGTACAGCTGTAGATAGTATAGTATGTATAGGTAGGGATCGGGGTACTCACCTTTGCTAGCCCCGTCCGGCCCGCGCAGTATGGTGCACTCCTCTATAGTGCCGAACGGATGGAAGATTTGTCTAACATCGTCTTCGGATTGTTGTTTGCTGAGCATGCCAACGAACAGCTTGCGATCTAAATGCTCTGTTATGGTTTCGGGTTTATTCATGTTTGATGTCATGTCAGTGATTGGATCGATCCGATTAATTTTGATTGATTACGATTTTCATTTTCATTTTTTTAATTTAATTTTAATTTGATTTCGATTGTTGCACCAAAGGAGACGGCAAAATGGACAAGTGGCAATGTTTTTACGTGGGTGGCAGTGTTCAATTGTGTCGTTGTGTGGAAATGAAAAGTTTCAATCAAGAAGCCATAGCCAGAGAAATTTCGCATCAAATAAGATTGAGAACCGAAAAATGAATACGGAAAGAAAACACATTTGATCGATCGTAATGTATATGTGTGTCATATTAAAATAGATGTAAATGCAACAGGGTTACACATTACGCAACATTTGTTGTAACGAGTAACGAACGCAGCAGGCACATTTATGTAATTGTTTTTGGTTTGTAATTTTTTTTTTTTTTAATTTCAACAGGCGCAAAATACCCAAGGAAAGTAAAAGCAACAACATTTATTTAACGAGAGGTTTTTGGTGTTTGGGTGGATAGTTTGATCACCAATAGAGCAATTACAATTACAACATTTATTAATGTGGTTAGGGTAGGGGTGGGAGGAAGGAGAACAAATTTTGATTGTATAAGCGGAACAAATTTTTGGTTTGAAATTGTTGCATCGAGAAGGTAAAAATTTCGTTAAGTAAACAATCAAATCAAATCAAGTCGAAACAATAAGAGTAAGATCACAGAAAGTCAAATCAGTTTTGAGAAATCATAAGAGAAGAATTGTCAGTTTTCCAATTTTGCCAATTTTGATGTATTTATTTTTTCGTTTCAATCATATATATTTGATATAGAGCACGAACAAGTGTTACATAAAAAGGAAAGAAAAGAAGATAAAAATGGGTGATATTTAGTTAAAGTTGTCGTACAATTTGTAATTTTTTTTTTTTCTTTTTAACTTACAATATACGAGAATGGAAAGTAGCTATTCATATACGTATAATATAAATTTGATGTATGTTTAGATATAGAAACGACACGCACACTCAAGCATACCGTCTCACACACATTTACAAGCTGGCCACGCATAGAGCTACTGAGTTAAGGATAGACATCGAAAGGTAATTGAACACGCTAGCCACTACTTTAAAAAAGAGTTGGTAAAACTATGGCGAGCATGGGGAGTGTGAGGCTTAAAATTACTTAGAGTCTAAACTTAAGGCTATTGGGGCGAGTGATCAGATATGGATTCGCTAAAATGAAATCAATTTAAACTAGAAAAATGGATATACTGATGGGAGCCACTTAAAGGTTAGCGCCCAGTCTCGAACGAGCTTCTCCCATTTCACGGTTTCAAAAAGCATTTAAGCCGCCTCTCCAAGCACACCGTCTGGCACTCGTATCATATCGAAAACGGAGCGTCACATAATTGGCCAAACACTTGCCACAGACCCACAGCAGACAGCTAAACCGCCCAGCTGCTGTCGCGTTAAAGTGGCAAAAGCAATCGAAGGAGAAAATAACTAATACGACACGTTGGACCCATGCACATGGCCTGCAGGCAATTGTCTTGTGTCCGGGTTAAGCCTAATGGCATTTGGACTCCGTTCCCAGCCCGTTTCCAGCCCGTTCCCAGCCAGCTCCCAAGCCTCCGTCCCAAGCACGTGCAATAAGCCAAGCAACGCCCCTGGCATGCTAAACAACAACAAGAAGGGCGAAGGGCAGAAGGGTTGAGGGACATGGGAGGTGGGAGGTGGACGCTGTGGAAGGGTTGGCTTAATAAAAATGTAAAGCACGTTGGACCTGAGGGGAAGGAAGCAGGGTCGGGTCAGGACAAGGTAAAAATAGTGCAGCATACTTTGCGGCGCCTGCTGTTGTACATATGAAATGGCATAGTTCAACTGGCTGTTAACAGTTGCGGCCAAAAAAAAAAAAACTGGGAGCAGTGCTCACGGGGGATAAGAAGAAGAAGAAGTAGGATTCGGGCTGGGAACAAAGTAGACAGGCAGGGGTCAGGACAAAAGGATTTGCACAATGTTTAGCCTGGCGTTGCAGCAATTTTCTACAATTACCTGGGGCACAACGACACCGACCGGCAAGGATAAAATGCACACAGGGCTTTCAGTGATTCCCTTTTGGCTGCTCTCCTCTTTTGCTTTTACTTTCATTTTTTGTGCTTTTTTTCGGTCCCGGGCTAAAGGAAAGAGCAGTGAAAATAATATTAAAGGCCATTAGGCTCATATAGACAAGTTAAGTGGCTCCTGGTCCGGGTCCGTCCCCCAGCCTTGTTGCCGTGCTTGTCTTTGTCCTGCTCTTGATTCCCTTGCTAGCCATGTGTGGCAGTTTTTAGATTTTATTTGTATGCCTGCTCCACGTTCTGTCCTCTGTTGCCACGGCAAAAGAAGTCATTAACGTGTCGTTGTCTTTGATGCCACAACCAAAGGGGGACGGGACGGGACGGAGCGGGCGGGAAAAAGAAAGCCAAATTAAATTAGTTAACCACATGGCAAGTTTTGTGCATGTGCTGCGCCAGGAGACGACGAGGACAGGCCACTAATTGCTGCACGTTATGTTTTTGCTTATCTACCCTTGAGTCGGGGCAGTTCGTACCTCTCCAGCATCGAGAAGCACCGCAGCGCTTCTTCAACGCTCTGCCTCTCCAGGGCCGAGTAATTGTATTTTAAGTCCTGGGTCCTGGCTGAAGGTGAAAAAGCCAGTCGCGTCTATGAATAATAAAAAAAGGATGTGGAGACATCGGTGCCGGAGGATAAAAACTAAACACAAAGTCGCTGACAAGGCGAGAGTCAGAGCTCAAAGCTCATGTCCCAGAACTCTTGCCGTTCTGTTCTTCATTTTCTCTTTTACTGTGCTGGCTGGCTTCCTTTGACTGGCTAGCCGGGCTCTGTTGCGAATTGACATGTAAATTGACGTTTAATGGCTGCTAATGAGCGTCTGAGGATTTGTTGCTGGAGTTGCGGCGGCGATTTGAATAAGTCAGAGAACAGTGAAGGTGAGAGAGAATCAGGTACTAAGGTCGGTACTAAGCCCGTCCACCACTGAAATTTCTCTGCTCAACAGCTGCCATTGCTCGGGGATTACGTTCAATCTGCAGAACCCTTCAACGTCTTATTGCAGCTAATAAATCTTTAAGCAAACAAATAAATACTCCATTAATTTTCACAGCTTAGCCAAAATTCTGAGAACGACACTGAACTGAACGACAAATTAAGATCCTGCCATAATGCGACCAATTCATATCTGAAAATGTTTTAATCTGATTACTGCAGATAGCTCAAAATGCTACGTAAATATGTTTAAGCTATTAATTATTTTGTGGGGATTTTCAACCTTTCGGCATAATTACAAAACTTTCTGAGAGACGAGAGCCGGCTTCAAATAATATTTGCTTGGCAAAAACTGATTGAAACCAAAGTCCGCCCACTCCAACCCCTTTTGTTCTGATTCTGTATTTATGTATCTGCATCTCGCCTGGCCCTGGCGTTCGGCTACGTTTATTTTGCTATAAATTATTGAAATTGTAATTACTTAGGCAGGAAATGGGTAAATGAGCACCAAATCGGATACTTACTACCGCCCATGAGTTCAACTGGCTCTTCTTGTGAATATTCTCGGTTTCTTTGCTTCTCGTAATGAAAATTTAATCATAAATATGTATAGTACATTGATTAAAGAGGGCAGGCAGCACTTCGTAAAGTAGTTTCATTAGCATTTTTCTATATTTTATTAGTGAACTCAGCCGCTCTAGTCCCTGGGCCGTTTGATTGATGATGCGCTCGCCCGGGAATGGGCCTGGTAAAAGGACACTAATTAATATGTAATTAGTGACACTCATTTGTCATGTAACGAGGCTAATGTAAAAATATTCCGGACTCGTCTGTCGTCTCAGTAATAAGAAAGAGAGGAAACTGTGCCCCGGACTGTGCACAGGAGCCCCGCCTCCGCAATCGCATTGATTAATATGTAAATGACTTCCCCGAACAGTTTATTCAACCGCACGATAACTCCCATATGCCGGGCCCAATCACAGAGATCAGATGCTGCAAATGATATGCTGCCCCATCAATATTGCCGGCAATTGTTTCGCCTCGCCTAGGCCAAGCATGCCTGTAGGCGAGGCCAGATCGTCGACATCCCATTTTTATGGCCCTCAAACTCTGCCTCAGACTCAGGCACAGGCACAGGCACAGACTCAGGCACAGACAGCAGCCAGACTGCCAGATTGGCGGTCTGAAAGTCATCCCGCACAGCCGACGGAGGTGTCAGTATTTATACAGCAAATAAGCTAAATGTTCCCTTTATGAGTCCCTCAGCAGCGTCGCCGGCAAACAGTTGGTGTCGTCGCCCGACAATTGTGTGGCAATTGTCAAAAGTCCCCCGTCTTGACGTTTATATATGGCTAGATATAACTCAGCGACAGCTTCCGGCTCCCCGAAAACTGCAAAGCCGGCTCCGTGCTCTTTTCGCTTTTGTTGTCATTGTGGCGGGGAATCCTTTGGGCCTCCTTCCGACTGGGAGCTCGCAGTTTATTTGTCAGTTTGAAATTCTTTAGTAATAAGCGTAAAACTCGACTATAGGCTGGGGACAAACTGTGCGAAGTGAACGAATTGTGGCGAAAGCGAGCCGAGCCCTAAGCCAAAGTTAGGAGTAAATTAGTTATTAGCCTTGTAAGTAGTTCAAAAGTTCCCACTTAAGCCGCCGACAGCTTGCTTGAGCTCCGTTTCAGTGGCAGAGGCGATGGGAAAGTATCGCTAAAATGCGCCTAATTGTTAATTAGCGTCAGCATGAATTTGTAAGGGGCTGCAGTACCAGACATTTCTATAGTCACATTTTTAGGCACAAAACTTTCTGTTTGGCTAGGGCCAAAAGTCACTGCCAGACCGAGCGGATCCAGGAAGAAGGCAGAAACTTTGTCTTCGTTGCCATGGTATTGAAGTGTTAATTAATATTGAAAGGAATAAACTTTGGTCCGACTTTCTGAATAGTTAAAGAAAAGGCTAATGTAAATTGTGGAAAAGTGGTGAGGAATGGATTTCGATTTAAATTCGTTCGCCAGAAGAACAGAACAGAAGATTATATAACATACGAGTATATGTTAATGGGCATCACTTTTTTAAGAAAAAATATTAAGGGAAAGCTTTTTTTCTTCAGCAGTTCTTATACACCTGCAGCCATAAGAACACCAATGTAATGTAGAACTGAGCGAGAAATTCGCTAGAATCTGTCGGGATGTTCTTCACGATCAAGCTTAACAAAATTTAGAAAGTGTTAATCAGGAGAAAAACCCGTTTTCTAAGAAGTACTGATCCCGAACACGAGCGCCTTTTGGGGTGGTTTTTGTTGACGGGCTCCGAGCTCGACGTTTGGTGCCGCACCCTGGCTTACGGATTACGTATCGCTATATAAAGCATCCACTGGCCACCGTAATATTAGCATTCCTAGGAGTGTGCTATCTTTGGGAAAAAGCATTTGCATTTTCTTGTTGCAACCGGTGATAAATTCGAGCTTCTTCACCCAGAGCAGTTCGCTCCCTCCGCTTGGAAAGGCAATCTTGACAAGCCATTAACATTTCATGTGCACCTTGTCTCCGTCTCCGTCCCCGTCACCATTTTTTCTACTGGCTTGACTATCACACTAAAAGTCAATATAAAGTAAAAATTTTTTTATGACCCCGGGATTATCATTTTGCGCTGGTTCTGCTGCGGCTGCAGCTTGACATGAAATTGGCTGCACACTGTGGGTAACCAGAAATTGGCCATAAAAGGCGAGCGACGACCAAAAGGTGCTGTCGTTTCTTCTTTTATATGTATATATATATATAAAAAATATAGAAATTTTTATTTTAAGTAGTGACGCGTCGGGGATAATGTTAATGGCACATGGCATT
>VNJZ01009761.1:0-15046 GCA_008042795.1 Drosophila asahinai | reverse complement strand
CAGCCTTGAGTGCCTTTTTCCTGTCCCTGTAGTGGGACTCGCTCAGATCCTGAGTGGGGCGTCCTCTGCTGCTTTGGCATCTCGGTCTCGCTGCCAGGCACTCCGAGCTGCGGCGATCTTCTCGTTTCACCAGGGAACAGGGCGCTGTCGATGCCCTCCTGAGCTGGCTCTCACCATCGCCGCGTCGCAGGCTGTCCGTATCCTTGCAGCTACCTCCTCGGCGCAAGTATCTGCATCTCCGTTGACGCTGGAGCCGTCCATGCTGGCTAGGAGTGTCTCAGCATTCAGCGTGTGTACCCTATAGGCGGATTGGTGACTAGAGGGGGCGGTCGGTCGGGGGCCCGTCTGGATGACGATCGCAGCATGATCGCTGTGTGTGTAGAGGTCAGTCACCCTCCAAGCGCAGCTCCAAGTAAGCTCCGGACTGGCGAAAGTCAAATCGATGATTGACTCCCGGCCAGCCTTGCTGAAGGTGCACCTGGAGCCCTCGTTGAGGAGGCACACGTTTAGTGGGGCTAGGGCATCTAGCAGAATGGTTCCCCTCGGCGTCGTTCTCTCGCTTCCCCATGTGGTGGACCAGGCAGACCAGGAGACCTATGTATGTACATACATATGTCATTTTAAAAACTTCTGATATCAAATAAAACGAGGTGAGATTAAAGTGACGATGGCACCTTCAACTTCAAACGTTTCTGATATCAAATTTTGTGAAGATTAATAGTAACGTTAACAAAAATAAATTACAAATAATTCAACTAGTTTCGTTTTCGGCACTAAGTTGTAAAATACCTAACCTTGAAACTAAAGAGCAGCGTGTCGAATTAGAAACTAGTTGAATTATGCCATCGTCCCTTTAATATCACCTCATTAAGGGGTGTTTTCTTCTGATTATTAAATAATGTTTTTTTCGGAAATACAATGGAGAATACTGAACATAGATCTTATAAAAAATAGTAAACTATTAATAATAATAATAATTATAGAGGTCGTAATAAACTTTGTGATCGAACATTAATTTCAAAATGTAATTTTCATAGTGCCACATAATTGATGAATGATTTTTATGCGATACAGATGAAAATAATGTCAGTTGTTTCCAATAATGCAAATCTAGGATTTTCTGTAATGGAGTTATAAAAATAAAAGATGTATGATATCCATTATTATGAAACCGAAATTTTAATGCAATATTAGATTAAATTACATGGTGTAGCGCTTGTTGCATGCGATTTTTTTTATCCAGGCACTTTAGCGTCATCTAGGTGCGGATGAGCGAGCCATTGGGGGTGAAAAGAAAGAGGACAGAGGAGAGCAACAGATCCAAATGTCAACCTTCTCTGGGGCACTTCCCTTCTTTCTATCTGTTACGAAGCTGCCGCCAGAAGTCAGCGTCCCGATCTTTCATTCCCATTTCGGCTTTCACTTGGTCAAGTTGCTCGAATTATTGTTGGAGGTGCATGTGATCGCAAAAGAAATTTGAGCAGAGACAGTGACAAAAATGTGCTGAAGGCTAGGGCTGAGATGGAGTAAAAAAAAATGAAAGAAAGGGAAAACTGGCCAAAAAATGTCCCTATTTAAATACCCGCAGGCCAATTGTCGTGAGCAAAAAAATTAAATAAAACCTGCAAAATTATTCTTAAAGGAAAAAAATCCGAAATTCTGCCAAAAATTTAGTTAAGTTTTAGTCTCATTAAATTAAGTTTTTTTTTTGTGCCAAAGAAATGTTATGTAATCCGAAAAAAAGTATAATAGCCAAAGAGGAGATAGAGAGAAGAAAAAAGGCAAGGAGAAATGTTTGAATTGAGTGAATATTAAGTTTTGTTGTTTTCGTCTCTGCTCCGCGCGACTCAAATTCCGATCGAATTCTCTTCTCGGAAAAATGTCTAAACAAAAGAAAAACGTTAAATAATTCAATTTCGGGAAAAATTGTTGTTTATATATTTTCACCTGTCACAAACCTTATTTGGTTAAAGTTAATACAAAATTGAAAATAAATGTTTTAATCCAGTTTTTGCTAAAAAAAATCATTAAAAAAATGGTCTCCACAAACTTTAAATTAACTAACAAGGGAAATCAAATAGGAAATGAAGAGTGAGTAAAAATGCTAGAGAAAAATGTAAATAACAAAGTAATAAAATAAAGAAAAAAGGAATGAAGATAAAATATTTCTCTGCCAAAAATTACTTCTCACTCAATTTCGGTTTTGTTATTGTGAGTTTTTTTGTTGGCATATGCAAGCTTTTATTTATATCTTTCACCATTATATTTTTTAAACTTTTGAATTGAAAATGTTTTATAATGAATTATCCCCCAGTTCCAAAAGACATTAGACATTTTTAAATTTAGAGACAAAGAAAAAGTATTTCACATGTTTTATTAATTTGTAGAATAAACAAAAAAATAAATAAAAATGTGCTGAATAATATTTTAAAAAATGTTACTAAACATATAATGGCAAACGTCTTCATATACATATACTAGCAAACCTGGCGAACTCCGTTTCGCTACCAGATGGCTTCGTTTTATGTAACATTTCGTTTGGTAATTAAAAGATGAAGAAACATTTTTATTCTGTTTTATATTTGAAAAGGAAAAATTTTATTTCATTTCACAACAGTAATGAATTCATTTCGATTGCAAAAAGGAAGTTTTATTTATTATAACTTCTCTAAGTAAATGAAAGTGAATCCAAAGTAAATACTGAATCGAAGCGTTATACGTGTCCGATTCATTGAAGTGCTCTTTGGTAAATCACATTTTTTGTTTTTTGGTCTGAAGTTAAAACAAACAAAGCGGATGGCTTCCCAACTCGTGAACACGCAACGTATAACTGCCCATGTGAATAATTTTCTAAATTTATCCAGCAAACCCTAAGCGATTTGCATTGCGACTTGCTAATTGTCATTGCGAAGGCAAGGCGAACTGGAAATTGCAATCGTTTGACGTCAAACGGAAGATCAGTCGGAATCATTGGTATTCGCGGCATACATACATTTTCACCTGCTTTTTTTCCGTTAATAATGGTTGCCTCAATCAAATTCTGCATAGGTCTTTTAAACGAAAGTCGAGTACCGTTGCAAAGTCGAGGTAGATTCAAATTACGCAATATCATAATAACTGTACCAACTTTGAGTTGCAAGTTATGTGGTGGAAATCCTTGTAACTCCCGAGAGTTCAAAAACTCCGTTGGATAATTTACTACATCATCGGGATTTGTTATGGAATCAACGGATTTGTATGTCACCAAATCGCCAGAAATTTTTGATTGAATGGTGAAATTCAGTGCGTGTACAACATTATTCTTTGCGGCAAGAATTGCTCGTTGACTTAACCATGAATAATTCTGATAATTCTCACTAATGTTTGGGAAAATATTTTCAATAAGAGCTAATTGACATTCCACAAATCGGCAAAAGTCGTTGGTAAGAGTAATCAATCCAGACGTCGCATCAACTGGGACTTTTCCATTTCCAACAGATAATTGTTTGGAAAATTGTGCAGCATTTTGATCATTTTGAAGTCGAACTCTCATATTAGTGGTTAGCGATAATGTTTTTACGTTATTCTATAAAGGTGATGCCTTCAGGCAAGCATTTAATTCATCTGCAGGCGTTCCACGGGGAATTACTGGCAACGTCTGCTGAAATCGTCTGCCAATAATATCATCAAGCCGCCAAAGATGTTGTTATTTCTCCGAAGATCCTTCAGCGTGAAGTTAGGTGCTTCAAGTGGTTTCTTATGTGCCATTGTGTACTCATCCCAAACAATGAGCTTGCATTGCATCAACATTTTTCCCATTGCACTGAATCGGGAAATATTGAATGTTGGAGTATCAATTGTGTTTAAATTGAGTGGCATCTTAAGCGCAGAATGTGCAATACGACCGCCATCTAGAAGAGTCGCCGCAATTTCAGATGATGCTAACACCAAAGCTATCTCACATCTTGATCGAATAGAGGCCAAAATCAATGAAATGACAAATGTTTTCCCTGTTCGTCCAGGTGCTTTTGTTGTTGAAATCCTGGAATGTATCAACATTGTATTGCAGCTCTCGATTTAATTCTTGGTTGAATGCATCTTGCTTCGATCGATTTGGCGCAATCATTCCTACTTCAATCAGTAGCTTGGTTCCAAAAGTCAAGCATTGATCCTCAATCAGAATCAATCGTTCATTGTAGATTTCATCGGATATTTGGACGTCAGGCTTATTCGTTTGAATGCGCATGCAAGATATCTTCACATATGTCGTCTTTGTATTTGTTCCATAACTGGAACAAACCAATGTGAAGGAAAATATATGGTGATGATAATTACGAACAGCGTTCTTATTTAGTACGCATTTGATGAAACAACTGAATCCGCAAGTGTTAAATCTCAATGAATCGTTCTCCAGCAAACCCAAAAGTTTACATGCTTCTCTATAAGCCTGGCATTGTTGGCCATTCACAGTTTTCAAATGCGCAAATGATTTTGGTCCACTTACATTGACCAACAGCAGTAAAAACAAATATCGCAAATAAAAACATTCATCATTTCTAGAATGAGCAGTATAGTGCTTGTGGATCAGTGAAAAATACCTGTGGCCAATCTGGAACTGGGGTTCCTTGCTTGCGACGTTGGAATTTCTAAGTTGATTGATTCCAAGTGTAATACTTGGGCATTTCAACGTACATCAGCGTCTCTGCGAATGGATCTGCTTCACACATTGAAAGGAAGCTAGTCAATGTTGTCGATGGTGGTCTCTCAGCTCGTTGTGCCGCATTAGCCTCAGTGAAGTAAACTCTTTGACCATTTTCTAAATGCACTGCTAAATGTACAACTGTGGGATATCTTTCATTAATTTGAAATTACAATAATCGCCACAGTGCTTCATTAGTACTGACGTATCTGCCCATTTGGTTGCTGATTTCGTTTTGCGACGCAATTTCAAACACAGCCATGTCGCTGCCTTTTGTGACGTACTTGCTCACAAATTTGATTGATTTGGCCGAATGACAACTCTCAACGTTTGCATGTGTATCGAAAATTCGTGATAGTAGCGGGCAATATGGTACAATAAATTCTTTCCGATCTCAATCTCTTGATTTTAAACTTGAGCTTTGATAGTTCGACCACTATCTTCTTTTGAACGCCGACGATAATCTGGATATCCATCGTTCCCTGTGACTGTTTCAGCAACTAACGGTCGCGGATATCGTTTTGTGCACTTTCCATCAGCCATGCAAGGCGATAATGGATTTAATGCACCGCACGGTCCATACACCATCTGTGTCGTCACAATGTCGTGTAGATGGGGATCAGTGACTGGATCAGGAATTTCAGCTGATATGATGTCATCCACTTCATTTGAATGTAATTTGTTCAGCAACTAAATTAGGATATGAGCATGCGGTAGTCCACGCCGAGTACATATAACAACGTGGTTCACCATCATAACCTTGAGTTTTTGCTGAAATACTCTGGCGATTATGTCTTGGCGATCTTGCGGTTGTTGGCCCGGTTCCAACTTACGTTCAATTTCCGTTCACTTCGGATTGCATGTGAACGTAATAAATAAATCCGGAGTTCTATAATTTCGCACGTACGGCATAGCGTCTAGAGCTTATTCGTGCATGTGGCGTGGGCTTCCAATATAAGATGATGGGAGAATCGTCAGACGTCCAATATTCTGAACATCACCATCTGAATGAAGATCGTAGCTTTGCCTGATTGAATTCGGTCTCGACTTTGACATACATGTCGACAGCGAATTGCTAGAATAGTCGACGGCACTTCAGAATGACATTCTCCTCATGTGTACGAATCCTCAGATACGCCTAAAAAAGAAAATTAAATGAATTGTTAATGGAAACCAATAATAGCAATAATTAGTGTGTGAAAATTGTACATGTTATTGGATCGACCATCTTCAATGTGATGTCATATCCGTCTTGCCCTTGCCAATAAATGATTGAATATTGTACCGCATCTTACAAACGATGTGTCTCGTTTACACCATGCATGATATTGCTCTTCGCTGAACGACAATTTCTCGCGATTTAGTTGGATCGCCAACAATAATTGCAGCAACATCATTAACGGTGGGTGCATTGAATCTTCGCACATGTTCACCTGTTGGGGTACAATCCGCTCTTATGACAAATTTGTGCGTATCCGATGGCATTCGTTCCAATGCTGTTTTGAACATATGCAACTGTTCAATAATTAGTCTCTTTAACTGTTGTGTTCCCTGTATATTGCACCGCCCGTTCATTGAACCATGCAAATTATATATTTGTCCTTGTATCTGTAATTGCAAGCAATAATTTGTTGAAGAATACGGTGTAACTTCTGATCGTGAGATTGTGTAGTGCGTGGTGTATATGTAGTTGTTATGTGTTGCAATTCATTGTATTGGTGTGAGTGATTGGTTATGTGTGTTGTATCTTTTACCTTGCAAGTCGGCATGAAGCCGCTTTCTCGAATGATATTAGCTCCAAAGGAAGTCATGCGAAAGCAGTTATTGTATTCAAGGATGTGTTGAAGAAAATGGCTGGAATCGAGATCAAATCAATCGAACAATGGTTTCAGTGGCTATGGTGGTGTAAGTAATGGATCCAGTATGACTTTTCCACTTGCGCAGCACGTTCCAGCCGGTTATCTTTTGAACTTTAACGCATTGCAATATCGGCATATAGTCGTCATTGGTCCCATTTTTATCATCACTTTAGTTCGCAGTGGGATCATATTGGAATGCCAAGCGATTGTATGATGCCAATGATCTTCGTGTCCTCTTCTTCGTCTTCGCTTAAGTTCTGTGAATACACTTGTTGCTGCCTTGCATGTCTTGTGCGGCGGCTTATGTTCGCACGTCGTCCTCTAGTCATTTTGGAGTATGGACAGGGTGGTTAGTTTAACCTCAAATGCACGATCCACATAAGTTACGCAGTTCAACTTACCACCTTAAAGACAAATGCCTGCTGTTGAAATTGAATAAAATTGAAATACTATGAAACGAATATTATTAAAAACAAATTTTTTTTTACAATTTCACAGTGAACACAATACCGGTTTGTCACATGAAATTAACTAAGCATAGAACAATGAGTAGATGTCAAACACTGTATCACACATGCTATGTATCAGAGATGGCGCTCTATGTAAAGAAAGATTTTTTCTGTTGAAATGATTCCTAAATTTTCTTTGCTAAATACCTCACGGAGCCCGAGACCTTTCCAACGAATGCAAATCCGTGTAAGTCGGTTTGGGCGTTCTGGAGTTGTAGCGTCAGGAAGAAAACCCGACTTATTTTTGTATAGTAGATAATCAAGCAGCAGAAAACAATGACCAGTGGAAGAAAGCAGAACAAACTGCGAAAAGCATTCTAATAGAGTTTTTGTCCTACTCCTGCATTTTGCCAGCAAAAGGAATATTGCAAATTTAGTAAAAACGAGAAAGAAAGCTAACTTCGGTAAACCGAAGTTGGTATACCCTTGCAGTCTGCAATTGGATCATTGAAAATCGAACCATTTTAGTAATGTTGAAAAAATATAGAATTTTGTAAATTTTACATTTTACATGTAGCATTTTACATTTTCATATAAATCAACCGATCGCTTCTATGTCAGCTATATGATATAGTGGTCCGATCTTAATAAAATTAAAGCCGTTATTTTAGAACCATAAAAAACTGCTATATCTTAAAATTTATAGAAATGCGTTGAAAAACAGAGAAGTTAAAATTTTTTTACATTAATTTCGCCATCATTCCTATGGCAGCTATAGGATATAGTAATCCGATTTCGGTCATTCCGACATATATACTGCGTGCTAAAGAAATAAGACTATGCTGAAAATGTCAGCCCGATAGCTCAAAAACTGAGAGACTAGTTCGCGTAGAAACCGACAGACGGACAGACAGACAGATGGACAGACGGAGAGACAGACTTTACTTTACTTTATGGGGTCGGAGATGCCTCCTTCAAAATTATAATACCCTCTGCAAGGGTATAAAAATTTAAGGGTAAATCCTGGGGTCAACCTCATAAACTATTTCAATGTGTTTAATGATTTAGTAACCAAACTAATTGCCTCTGGTGCTAAAAATGAAGAGGTGGATATGGCTCACTTGTTGATGACGCTACCACCAACTTACGACGGAATTGTGAGTGCTTAGAAGAGACATTGTAGAAGTCTTCGTTGACATTAAGTTTTGTGAAAAATCGGTTTTTAGACCACGAGATTAAATTAAACAATGCGAATAAGGACACAAGCTAGAAAATTCTGCAAGCTGTTGAAAACCACATGCAAAATGACAGAGAAACATTAAAAAATTACAAAAATAAAGATTTTAACTGTTTTATAGACAAAATAGTTCAAAGGAAAATGAAGTGTCACCATTGTAATAAAATGGGTCATTTTAGCTCTGAGCTTCAAAGTTGATTTGGTTGATCTAAAAGAGAGAAAATGAGAAAGAAATAAATTAAGAGAATGTCATATTAATATTTACTATCCTTATTTTACTCACCAATTATATTGTTTGTTAAGCGATGGAGTTAATTATTTTCCTTCTGAAGAATATAAGTATTTTTTTTTTTTTGTTAACCCATACTAATACAAATTCATCATTATCTGAAGAGACAAAGCATTTAAGTAGGCATAGGTCAGCCCTAGCGGCGGGCATCGCAGAAACTTGTATAACCTCTCTTTTGTATTATTGTTATTGACCAGTGGTGTAGTGTTTTTATTGAAAAGTTATTCATCAATCTTCTGATAATTCCTATTAACTTTATATTTATCTAACTGAACGAATTTTTTTATTCTTCGGGTGACATTGAAAAAAATTATATAATTCAATTTAAAATAACGAAAAAACCCTTTCCTTGTCGTCACCATTTTCCTCAATGCGTTTGTTGTAGTCGTCCCACTGGGGTCTCCAAACGCAAGATCCATATTCTTAAATAGGACGAACTAACGAAATGTATACATTCTTCGTGACGTAGAAGTCATCAAATACCTTCGACCACCGTTTAATAAATCCAAGCACACCCCTGACTTTAATGCACACAATGTGAAATATGAACAACAGACTCCAATTTAGGATCTAGGCGGATCGTCAACTAGAGTGATCCATTCCAAAAAGAAGCAGTGCAGCGTATAAGTTGCAAGAGGGACACGTGAGAATGTCATCAGCATGTATTTGGAGCCATTTAGGTTTTTTTTTTTTTATTATTAGAGTAGAGGATAGTTATATAAAGGGTAGGATATAAGATAAATTTACATAAAAGAATGACAGATAGAAAGTGAAGTTATACTCTCCCGCGAGACTGCTGCAAAGCTTTACTTCGCGAGGCGGCTGGCGGTCAGGTTGCCGCTCATCCAGAGTCCTCTGTGCGTCGGTTCTGCTCCCGACGCCTCAGCACCTTCATCACATTAGCAGTCATGTCGGCTGCCGCCGCCCAGTTGGATGGACACTCCAGCATACACTCGATGAGGGTCTCGGCCGTTACAGTCCAGTTCGTGGCTGCTTCCGCATTGGCTCTTTTTCTGGAGAAGATGGGGCAAACAAAGAAAGCGTGCTCCGCGTCCTCGACGTATGCGCTGCCACAGGGGTCGTAGTAGGGGTTCGTCTCGTGCTTGAATCTGTAGAGGTAAGACTTGAAGCACCCGTGGCCTGTGATGACCTGCACGGTGTAAAAACCCACCTATCCGTGGCGATAGGCTGGGGATGAGCCTGTGGGTCCATCTCCCGATGCCCGAATTGTCCCATCTCTCCTGCCCTTGTGTTACTGTTCTGCTTCGCTGGGGGCTGCTGCCCGTGTGTCCTGTTCTGCGTTCTGCTGCTAGGAGATCGATTGGGATTGTTCCAGCTACCACTAATGCAGCTTCTCCAGAGACAGTGCAGAAGCAGCTGGAGATGCGCAGAGCGCATTGTCTGTGCACAGACTTGCAGTGTCGACTGTAGGTTGGAGCCTTTATGACTTCGGCCCATATGGGCGCTGCGTACAGTAGGGTCGAGGCTACCACTGTTGCAATCAGTCGCCTGCTCTGCTGCTTGGGTCCACGTGTATTTGCCATCATTCTCGATATGTCTGCAGTCGCCGTTTGGCAGTCATGTACTATATTCGAGATGGCTCTTGTATGTCAGCCTGTTGTCGATCAGGACGCCGAGGTATTTGATCGCCGGGCTGGACACGATGGTTTTTGTTCCGACCCGGAAATCCACCTTTTCCACCGCCTTTTTTCTGCTGATGAGCACCGCCTCCGTCTTGTGCTCTGCGAGCGCCAGTCCGTTACTTGCGAGCCATCTCATCAGTATGTCGATCGAGAGACTGCATTTGCTAGAGACGTCGCACAGGTGTTTGGCCACTGTAACCAGCGCAATGTCGTCAGCAAAGCCAGTTACGGTGCAGCCTGCTGGTAGGTTCAGCCTCAGGATCCCGTCATACATGACGTTCCAGAGTATTGGGCCCAGAACTGAGCCTTGGGGTACTCCTCCGGTCACCTGGTATTCGTGGTGCCCAGAGTCAGAGTCAGAGTCACTTCTCTGATCGCGTCGGTGGTACTCCCCTTTTTCCAGAATCCGTACTGGTAGTCGGAAAGCGCTTCGCGTTCTTCCAGTTCCTTTTCAAGATGGGTGCAGATGATTCGCTCAAATATCTTGCCTATCGTATTGAGCATACACAAGGGCCGGTATGAGGAAGGGTCGTCGCTGTTCTTGCCAGGTTTCGGGATCAGCATTAGCCTTTGCCGCTTCCAATCTTTTGGAAAGGTCCGCTCCAAGAGGCACTTGTTGTACAACTGCACAAAAAGGCTCGGGTAAGCTTCAACTATGGTGTGTAGGGCCGCGTTGGGGATGCCTTCCCGTCCAGGGGCCGTGGCTATATTGCTTCTTCCATCTATCTTCCAGCTCTTTGGTGAGTAGCACGACTCCATCAGCCACGCTCGGTGGCGTCAGTGGCGGCTGAGTAGGAAACAGCGCAGACACTATCGCTCCCAGCTGAACTGCTCAGTTTGGAGTCGGCTGTCTGCTGAGCTTGCCGATGACCATCTTATATGCTGATCCGAATGGTTCACGGTCAGCCGCATTGCACAGCTCCTGGAAGCACCTGTTTTAGCTTTCCTTGATGGCAGCCTTGAGTGCCTTTTTCCTGTCCCTGTAGTGGGACTCGCTCAGCTCCTGAGTGGGGCGTCCTCTGTTCTTTTGGCATCTCCGTCTCACAGCGTGTGTACCCTGTAGGCGGTTTGGTGACTTGAAGGGACGGTCGGTCGGGGACCCGTCTGGATGACGATCGCCGAATGATCGCTGTGGGTGTAGAGGTCAGTCACGATGATTGACTCCCGGCCAGCCTTGCTGAAGGTTCATCTGGACCCCTCGTTGAGGAGGCACACGTTTAGTGGGGCTAGGGCATCTAGCTGGATGGTTCCCCTCGGCGTTGTGTCCTGGAACTTAGCCCTGGCGTAGCCATTCCTAGCAGCTCTCTCCGACAGGTGGCCCGGAGGCTGTCTTCCGATTCTGCCCTGTACCCCTCGCTTAAAATGGGAATGTCTGTCTTTAGCTCGGTGACCGTCAGTGATAGCAGATCCTGGGCGGCTATGCAGTGGTTCAGGTTAAGCTGGAGGAACTTAACCATTCTGCAGGCCTTTGACCGCCTTCTGCTGCCTAATCAATGTTGGGTGTTGTGCCTCACTCGCTGTTTTGCCTCCACGTGTGCAAAGCATGCATTTGGATTTGCCTTGGGTGCACTTTATGTGCTTGTGGCCAGCACCTTCGCATCTGAAGCAGGACTGCAGCATCGATTTGGCAATCGAGTCCGAGGCTCGGTATCTCGCCGAGGTGTGGCCGAATCCCATGCATATGACGCATCTTCTCGGCTCCATCTTCTGCCTTATGCGGCAGACGACCCACCCGATTCTTAGTTTGTCCTTCTCGAGCAGCCTCTGTGCATGCTCCGGCCTAAGGTTGACTGTCGCGGTTTGAGTTCCTCCGTATGCTTTGCGTATCCTGGGAGCTGCATCGCCTGGGATGTCGCAGTCCTCGCCTGCAAAAAGCGCCAGGGTGACCTCTTCGCTTGTGATCAACTCATCCGAATCTCCACTTGTATCGTCTCCTGCATGACCGCAACTTCGGCTTTTCCGGAGATGACCGTGCGAATGGCAGCCTGGAGTTGCTGCTTGGACGGGTCGAGTGGCTTCTGCAGTCAGAGGAGTAGCCTGCAGTTGGCTGTCCTTCAAATGCCTTGCACGCTGTCTTTGAGTCCTTGCAGGGTGGGCTCTGTTTTGACCATCTTCAGCATGTCCTCGTACGAGCCTTCGCTGCATTTGATCAGGATGGCATCGGAACGTGGGGGGCTTGGTCCGCCTTGCTTCTGGTGCCCTCGGCTTTCTGCTTGGGCCTCGTGCTTTTAGCCCTGACTTGCTGCCAGTTCGAGTCGACTTGAGTCTACATAGACCAAATTATAGCTAGCATTTCCTTTTTGTTAGGGGCATAACTTTCTTCTGCCTTACTTAGAGTCCTAGAAATAATCATTATGGGTTTGTCTTCTTGGCCCAATACGGCACCAATAGCATAAACTGAAGCTTCGGTAGTTAATTGAAATTCTTTATTGTAGTCTGGATATGATAAGATTACCTCCTCGGAGGCGAGAGTTTGTTTTAATTTTCTAAATACTTCCCTTACCTCTTTGTAAAGATCGATCAGATACGGCCTCGACCCTCTTCCCCTCTTAAAAGGGCTGTTAGGGGCTTTGCTAGCTTTACATAATCTTTAATGAAGCCTGACAGTCCTAAAAAGGAGCGAAGATCTTTAAGTGTCTTTGGTTCGGGGAATTCGACGATTGCTCTCACCTTTTCTGGATTTTTCTTAATTCCGGTATCTGCTACTAAAAACCCTAAAAATTCAACTTCTTTCTTAAAAAATTCGCATTTATCTAACTGACTTCTTATGTTTTCGTCTTCAAGAATTTTGAATACAATTTCGATGTCTTTTAGATGATTTTCTTTGTTTTTACTGAAGATAATAATGTCGTCAATATAGACGAAACACCTAATTCCTATATGTTCTCTAAGAATGTCATCTAGCGCTCTTTGAAAAATGGAAGGGGCATTTTTAAGTCCAAACGGGAGTCTGGTAAGCTCATATTTTCCTTGATTTACTGAAAATGCTGTTTTTTCTATGTCTGATTGTCTGAGTGGGATTTGGTGAAATCCACTTTTATGGTCTAAAACAGAAAAAAATGTATTTTGTCCTAGTTGTGCCAGTTCATTGTTTATGTCTGGTATAGGGTATCTGTCTGGAATATTGACCAAGATAAGCTTCCTATAGTCAATCACCATTCTATGTTTTTTCTGTCCGGAGGCATAATTTTTTTGGGTAAAATCCATATTGGAGAATTATAAGGGGACCTTGAAGGTCTAATTACGCCGTTTTTGAGTAGCTCTTGTAAGAGAGGCTGCAAATAAAGCAAACGTTTACATTTGTTGAGTTGATATTTCAAACTGATTCTTTATTTCAAAGTCCGCGTTTACGTAGCGGTGATGAGATTCTTAAAACTAGTCTTATCGCTAGACCAACGCAGTGGTTTGTTTAACCCTAACATGGGATACATTCTTTAGTGCGACAGGGGTAAACACAGAATTCGTGGATCCCACGCATGGATTCAAATTACATATACATATTGTTTTGTGTTAGGCCCATTTGGCCGCTATATTTAAAGATATGCTGAGACCCCGCACAGGGGTTCATCTTACATTGCATTATTTGTGTTACGCTTAACCTGCCGCTATGTTTAGAGTCATGCGCACATGCGCTAAGCAGCGTACAGCTGCATCGATTTGTTAAAGATAAACATATATTTATATTTATATATATACGTGTTCATGTGTGAACAGCTCTTGTATTTGCTTTTCAACTTCTGGCCTAAGAGCTTCTGGGTATGGGTAGTGCCTCGAGTATATTGGACTTTCGTTTGTACTTCTTATAGTGGGGCCGCCAAATAAGTTTGGAAATTTTAAACAAATAATTTTTAAATTTTTTTTTTGCTTTTCTGTTGTATGCTCTATTCGAATATCTAACTTGTTGACTTCGGGAGAAGCTTTCTGTTTTATTTTAAGTCTAAGTTTGTATTTAATTGAAATGTAACCTTCCTGCATATTTATTTAAGCGTTGATTTTGCGAAGTGTATCATTTCCTATAATAGCATCGAATGATTTTAATGAGGGTAGTAAAAAGAATTTAACAATTGTATTTTTTAAGTCAAATGGGTTGGCAATTGTGTGGTGTGTGATATGGATATCTCCGGCTACGGAGCTTACATAAAATGATTGATTATTTTCGATTGGTTTTTTTACCAGTCGCGGTTGGATGTAATTTTTACTATAGCCGGTGTCTATTAAAGTTTTGATCATCTCTCCATTACCGGTTTTACATTGAAAGTACACGCAAGGTAATGAAGAGGATTCTATTCTAAAAAAAAAGGCCAGTATATTCGGTTTTCTCTGTTTCTTATACGAAATCTG
Source organism: Drosophila asahinai (assembly GCA_008042795.1). NCBI lineage: Eukaryota > Metazoa > Arthropoda > Insecta > Diptera > Drosophilidae > Drosophila > Drosophila asahinai. The sequence goes on along the minus strand of VNJZ01009761.1, from coordinate 550 downwards.
GAATGTCCGCGTAGTATTCGGCTGATGTTTCGTCAGTTTGGTGTGTGTGGTGTGTGATATGAACATCTCCGGCTACGGAGCTTACATAAAAAGATTTATTATTTTCGATTGATTTTTATACCAGTCGCGGTTGGATGTATTAGAGCCGGTGTCTATTAGAATTTTGATCATCTCTCCATCACCGGTTTTACATTGAAAGTAAGGTAATGAAGAGGATTCTATTCTTAAAAATAAAGGACAGTATATTCGGTTTCCTCTGTTTTGGCTTAGGCTGTGGTTTTGCAGCCAATGGACATGTTGGTTGTATTGCTGGGTAAGCAGAATATTGTTGTTGATGTCCACTGAATTGCATTTGCTTCTGTGGAAAATAGGCTGTCGTTTTCGGGGTCTGTGGAACGTGAGCTAAATGTCGGATAAATAGTTGTCTAGCTGCGTTGAATGGTTGCTGCGCGAATTTTTTTGGTAAGGCGGGACCCCTATTAGGTCCTTCAAATTTTCTTGAATTGTTTTGATTATTATTGGCGTAATTGGTTCTGAAATTTTGATTTTC